>JAQZBX010003387.1:0-37781 GCA_029593785.1 Cabassous unicinctus
GAGGTGGACTCTGTCTGGCTCCAGCTCTCACATCCATTGCAGTACATTGAGGTCCAAAGGGCAAGTACCAGCCGGATGGGCACTGGGTGACTGTATTGTGGATGAAAAATAACTGGCCAAGGGGCAAAGGAGATCCAAAGAAGCTGACAGGTAATATGTCATCAAATTCATTCTTTGTGCAAACTTGCTAGGAGGAGCACAAGAAGTACCCAGATGCTTCAGTCAACTTTTCAGAGGTTTCTATGAAGTGCTCAGAGAGATGGAAGACCATGTCTACTAAAGAGAAAGGAAAATTTTAAGACATGGCAAAAACAGACAGGGCCCATTATGAAAGAGAAATGAAAATCTATATCCCTCCCAGAGAGGAAACAAAAAAGAAGTTCAAGGATTCCAATGCATCCAAGAGGCATTCTTCAACCTTTTTCCTGTTTCGTTCTAAGTGCAGCCCAGTAATCAAAAGTGAGCATCCTGGCCTCTCCATTGGTGATGTGGTGAAGAAGCTGGGAGAGATGTGGAATAACACTGCTGCAGATAACAAGCACCCTTATGAAAAGAAGGCTGCTAAGCTGAAAGAGAAATACAAAAAGGATATTGCTGCATACCAGGCTAAAGGAAAGCCTGATGCAGCAAAAAAGGGAGTCATCAAGGCTGAGAAAAAGCAAGAAAAAGAAGAGGAGGAAGACAAAGAAGATGAGGAAGTTGAAGAAGATAAAGATGAAGATGCTGATGATGAACAAAGTGATTCTAGCTCAGATTTCTCTTGTCTATAAAGCATTTAACTCCCCCCATACACAGCTCACTCCTAAAGAAAAAAATTGAAATGTAAGCTGTGTAAGATTTGTTTGTAAACTGTACAGTCTCTTTCTTTGTATAGTTAACACAGCCAAATATGCCTTTAGATAGCCCTGTCCTGGTGGTCTTTACAATAGCCAATAAGCTTGCTTGCTTGGTACAGCAATGGAGGTTTACAATGGGGGTTGTAAATTGGCATGGAAATTTAAAGCAGCTTCTTGTTGGTGCACAGCACACACATATATATATAATGGTAGTTCTTCCATCTTTAGTTGGCTCTAATACAGTTTATCCAAAATAATTGTCATTCAGTTAACTGAATACCACTCTGTAATTGAAAAAAAAAACTTGCAGCTGTTTTGTTGACATTCTGAATGCTTTGTTTTTGTTGTTAAAAAAAAAAAAAAAAAAGGAAGGGGTGCTTCTGGGAAGATGGTGGACTAGAAAGACATGGGACTCTCTTCTCTGCCAGAAAAATAACTAGAGGTCAGGCTGAAATGGCCTGGAAAAAGATCTTCTAGGGTTTAGGACATCAGGCAAAGGTTGAACACTGCTCACAAGAGAGAGGAACAAAAGAAGGGAATCACAACAATGGCAAAACTGTGAATTAAAACCAGTGGCTGCTACTTCCAGCACCCTCTCCCACACCAAAGACACTTTTGAATTCTCAAGCCTCTGAGCTGGTTACAGACAAAGGGGCTCCAGGAATCCACCTTCCCAGAAAAGGGGAGAGAGAGGGACACAGCCTCAGGCTGACTCAACTTCTGACCCACAAATTTGGACTGCTGTGTCCCACCAGCCCTTCCAGGCATGGTGGGACCACACAGTTTTTTGCCCTGGGCAATGGCACGGAACTGAAGAGATCCGACCCTTGCAATCTCCCTCTCTTCTAGTCTGATTGTTGAGACTGATTGTTGAGGATGCACTGCCCCAGGAAAGGGGAGAGACAGGGACACAGCCTAAGGCTAACTCAGCTTTTGACCCACAAATTTGGTCTGCTGTGTCCCATGAGCCCTTCCAGGCTGGGTGGGGCCATGCCATTGTTTGCCTTGGGAACCAGCAAGGGGCTAAAGTGATATGACCTTCCTAATCCCCTTCTCTACTAAATGGGACTGATTGTTGAGTACTGCAGAGGGGAGTGGAATTATTTCCTACCCAGGAAAAGGAAGGGGCTGCCAGAGAACGCTGGAGAACTGTTTCTGAGAAAGATTGAATTACATAGCTCTTAGCATCCAGGGAGGAACCTCTAACACATTGATCTGGTCAGTGCTGCAGCAAACACTCCAACCAGGCATTGAACTGAGAGGGCTGCCAAGGAGCACCATCTGCTGCCAGACAAAGGAAGTGCAAGTAAGAAAATTAAAAGAGAGGCTTTTTCAGGCCTTTATGGCCTTTCTCCCCAAGGCTCTATGAAACAGGTCTGCAACCTATTACTTGGTCCAGAGCCCAGTTTTGAGCAACTAATAGGGACAATCCTAACAATCCAGGTCAAAGCAAGAATCAAACAGCAGTAATAACACAGCTTCCTGCCACTAACTCCCTATGAAAGAGAAAGAAATTGAGTGTCTGAGTAAACTATCATCCTAATCAGATGTCTAGACATCAGCAAAAAATTACAAGTCATACTAAGAAAATGGAAGACATGGCCCAAGAAAAAGAATATATAAAAGTCCCAGAAGAGATACAGGATTTGAGAGAACTAATTAACGAGATGCACACAAATTTCCAAAATCAAATTAATGAGTTGAAAGACAATATGGCTAAAGAGATAAATGACATGAGGAAGATATTGAGTGAGCACAAAGAAGAATTTGAAATCCTGAATAGAAAAGTAACAGAGCTCATGAGAATGAAAGATACAATAGGTGAGATTAAAAAAAACACATTAGAGATATACAACAGCAGACTTGAAATGATAGAAGAAAGAATAAGTGATACCGAAGACAGAAGAGGTGAAATTGAAGAGAGAAAAGAATGGAAAAAATTAAGCAGGGGCTCAGGGAGTTGAATGACAACATGATATGCAACAACATACATGTCATGGGAGTTGCAGAAGGAGAAGAGAAGGGAAAAGGCACAGAAAGAGTATCTGAGGAAATAATAGCTGAAAATTTCCCAACTCTCACAAAAGAAATGAACTTACGTTCAAGAAGCGCACCATACCCCAACCAGAATAAATCCAAATAGACCCACTCCAAGATACATACTACTCAGAATGTCAAAGGTCAAAGAAAGAGACAATTCTGAGAGCAACAAGGGAGAAGCAAACCATCACATACAAGGGACACCCAGTAAGACTTAGCACAGATTTCTCATCAGAAACCATGGAGGCGAGAAGACAGTGGTATGATACCATTAGGATACTGAAAGAGAAAAACTGCCAGCCAAGAATTCTTTATGCAGCAAAATTGTCCTTCAAATATGAAGGTAAGTATAAAATATTCAAAAACAAACAGAAACTAAAAGAGTTTGTAAAAAAGGAATTCGCCATTGCAGGAAATATTAAAGGACATCTTAGAGCCTGAAAGAAAAAAGACAGGAGAGAGAGGCTTGGAGGAGAGTATAGAGGAAAGAATAGCAGAAAGGATAACCAAGAGTAAAAAGATGAAAATATGATATAATATATGAAAACCAAAGAAGAAAATTGTGGAAGTAAAGAATGAATTTATAGTAATACCATTGAATATGAATGGATTAAACTCCCCAATCAAAAGATACAGGCTGACAGAATGGATTAAAAAAACCATGAGCCATCCATATGCTGTTTATGAGAGAAACTCACCTTAGACCCAGGGATACAAACCAGCTGAAAGTGAAAGGCTGGAAAAAGATACTCCACACAAATAGTAACCAAAAAAGATCAGGTGTAGCTATACCAATATCAGACAAAATAGACTTTAAATGCAAAAAAAATTATAAGAGATACAGAAGCCCATTATATATTAATAAAAAGGACAATCTACCAGGAAGATATAACAGCCATAAATATCTATGCATCTAACAAGGGTGCCCCAAAATACATGAGGCAAACTCTGGCAAGACTGAAAGGAGAAACAGACATCGCTACAAAAGTCTTTGGAGACTTCAACACAACACAACACTAACATCATTAGATAGAACAACTAGACAGAAGATCAACAAGGAAACAGAGAACTTGAACAATATGATAAACAAGTTAGACCTAAGAGACATATACAAGGGACACTCAGTATATGTCAGCAGTTTATACATTCTTCAGGTGCTCTTGGATCTTTCTCCAGGATAGACCACATGTTAGGTCACAATGCAGCTCTCAATAAATATAAAAAAATTGAAATTATCCAAAGCACCTTCTCAGATCATAATGGACTGAAATTGGAAATCAATAATAACAGCTAGGAAACTAAAACAAATTGTAACCAAATAAAATAGTTGTTTAAGCCACTAAATTTTGAGGTGGTTTGTTGAACAGCAATAGATAACTGGCACAATACATCTGTATTAGTCAGCCAAAGGGGTGCTGATGCAAAATACCAATAATCGGTTGGTTTTTATAAAGGGTATTTATTTGGGGTAGAAACTTACAGTTGCCAGGCCATAAAGCATAAGTTTCTTCCCTTACAAAAGTCTGTTGCCACATGTTAGAGCAAGACAGCTGCTGACGTTTGCCAGGGTTCAGGCCTCTTGGGTTTGTCTCTTCCCAGGGCTCCGTTTCTCTTGGGGCTTAGCTCCTCTGTTTCCTCCACAAGGTCAGCTTTAGACTATGAGGGTCCCTAGGTTTTGCCTCTCTTCATAAGGGCAGCTGTGAACTGTCAGGTGAATGGCTCGTCTCTTTTCCTGGGACCTTCTCCTTCCTCATGACCAAGCTCCTCTGTGTGCTTACTTCCCTGGGCTCCAGCTCAAGACTCCACATCAGAACTCCAACATCAAAACTCCAACTCAAAAAACTCCAACTCTGTCCTTTGCCATGTCTTTTATCTTTAAGACCCCACCCACCAAGGGATGGGGCTCAATGCCCTACTGATGTGGCCCAATCAACACCTTAATCATAACTTAATCATGCCCAGATGAACAGACCAGTTTACAAGCATAATCCAGTATCTATTTTTGGAATTCATAACTATATCAAATTGCCAGACTGCTACAACATCTGGTTAAAAAAAAAAAAATACACTTCAGAATAAGCAAAAGTATGTCTTCCTTCCTTCCATGAACCTCATATCTCCAGAGACAACAACTCCCACAGATAGGAGCATATCAACACACTGCTCTGCATGTTGCTTGATTCAGTTACGGAGCTTACTCCACATCAGTCATATAAATGGTCTCTGACTAGTCCATTGTACGAATATAGCATCATGTATTTAACCAGCCTCCTTCAGATGGACATTTGGACTGTTTCTGCTTTTCTGTTATTTTCACACATTGATGCAAGAATCACATTTGCACATGCACATCTATGCATATATGAGTGTATACGTATAGAGGGTGGGGATGAGAATCAAGGATGGTGCCCCCCACTCCAATCAGGTCTTTGGAGTCTCCACTTCCACAAACAAATCTCCACCCAACAACCAGAACTAGCAGGGCAGACTGATGGTCTGGCCAATACCACGGAAGGTGAACCCAACCGAAAGCAACTTAGTTTTTGTTTAGCTTTTATTTCCCTGCCATAGCCATTCTTTGTTGTCCTCAGTGCTGTCTGTTCCTTCTGGTGATGCTGCCACTGTAGCAGGCTTCTGATCTTTTGCCAAAAGCTGCAGTTGCCAGATCCTTTGCCCAGACATTTATTCTATGCCAATGAGTCTACCCAAGTTCTCTGGCTATGATCACCATTCTCACCACTGCCTCCCACGGGGAGGGTGAGCCTGCTTCCTGACAAGAGAGCTATCAAACCGGTGAATGCTGACAAAATAATTCTTACCTTTCTCACGTTATATCCACAATACTATACTTGCTTTTTGTTACCAAGGTCTCCCCTCTCTACTTCAGCTCTCATCCTCTCTTGTGCTCTCTTGAATCCTTTTTATGGCTATAATTTTTCAGCTTTCAGTCATTCTTATAGTTTTAGAGCAGTCCTGACCTCCTCCACAAATGCCTGAGGGGAGGAATCAACTCATAAAGAGCACAAGCCTCTTATGACTCTGGATCAAGGTAACACATCAGCACTCCCCAACTAAAGTCTCTCAAATGCTCTCCTTAGAGAAGGCTATCCATTCTCACTTCCCAGAAATACTTAAACCCCCAATTATGGGAAGTCCAGTCTCTGAGGCATGCATTCACAGTTTCAGGATGCTGTGTTGGTTGAGTCTTTTGTGGATCCTAATCCTCTTACTGGAGTGTTTTATAACTCTAAAAGCAGAGACAGACGGAAAAAAGCTTCAGAAACAAAAGGAAAGGTCCTAGAGGCTGGAGGTTGGAGGCTGGAGTCAGCAGAGCACAGAAGCACAGAAAGAGGCCCTGGAGAGGCCAGGCCCATGGAGAAGCTTGAAGCTGAAGGGACGAGGCCCAGAAGAGAGCGGAGAGACCAGTGGACCAGCAATGAGATGAGCCATGCGCCTGATCACCCACAGCTGAGCTCAGAGAGAAAGTGAGCTTAGAGGAGAAAGCAGACTGGCCACATGGCAGGAGTCTAGGACCACCAGCGCTGATCTTTGGTGAGACAGCACTGCTGATGATGCCTTGATTTGGACATTTACACAGCCTCCAAACTGTAAGCTTTTAACGTAATAAATTCCCATTATAAAAGCCAATCCATTGCTGGTATTTTGCATTGGCAGCCTTTAGCAAACCAAAACAGATGCTGAGGTCAAGTGATGCCTAGCACATATGACCATGACTTTCCCTTGCTCCTTCCTCCCAGATGAAAGGCACATTCAGTCACATACCCTTAGGTTCTACACCTCAGCACAACCCTCTTATGCCTTCATGAACAATGACGTGAACCCATCTACAAAACAAATGAACAACCTCATTTTCCTTACCTATAGAGGGTGGAAATTAAGATACTTTCCTACCCTCCCGTGAAGTTGGAGGGAGCCATGTGTCCAAATCTGCTGGTGAGACTTTTCTTTGTCAAGAAAGAAAGTTTTTTCTTTCTTGACAAAGGGAATAGATGCAACACGCTCTGCCCTTTTAACTCCTATCCTTTCTTCCAGCATTAAATGTGAAAATGATACATGAAGGTCTTACAACCATGGGGTGATTGATTAGTTATCTATTGCTGCTTTAACAAATTACCACAAACTTGTGGCCTGAAACAACACAAATGTATTCCCTTACAGTTCTGGAGATCAGAAGTCTAAAATGGGTCAGCAGGGCTGCATTTCTTCTGGAGGTTCTAGGGGAGACTCTGCTTCCACCCTTTCTAGCTTCTAGAGGCCACCTGCATTCCACAACTCATAGCCTCTCCCTCCACCTTCAAGGCCAGCAGTGCAGTATCTCCCCACCTTCAGATCTCTTTCTCTCTCTGACCTCTGCTTCTGCTGATATATTTCCTCCTTTCCTTCTCTGACTTTCACTTTCCTGTCTCCCTCTTGTAAGGACCCATGTGATTACATTGAGCCCACCCAGATAATCCTGGTCATCTCCTCATCCCAAGAGTCTTAATTCAATTACATCTGCAAAGTCCCTTTTATCATGTAAGGTAATTATTAATAGGTTCTGAGGACAATGACATGGACAACTTTTAGGGGAGAGCATTAATCTGTCTACTGCAGGTAATATGTATAATGACCAAAAGCAGAGGATGCTGAAACAAAAAAATGGAAAGAGGCCAGATTCTTGATGGCATTACAGAATCATTGTACCAGCCCTAGTCTGCCTTCCTCTAGGTAATGAAATATCATTATTGCTTAAGTCACCATTAATCAGGTTTTCATTTATTTACAGCTGAACAGATTCTAACTGGAACATTGCTTTATTATGTAAGATTCTACTATGTTGGATTAAATGAGATGTTTGCGAAAGTTCTTTGTAAGACTTTGTCATGTTACATTACTTTCAATTCCTGAAGGCACCATACTCTTTTGCCTCTGGGCCGTTGTACAAAGTTTTTTCTTTGTTCATTTTTTTCTCCTTTCTACTTCCTCTCACATATACCTACCCCCACCTATTCCCAGTCACCTGATTAACTCAAATTCCTCATTTAGATTTCTTCTCAGAGGTCTCTCCCTTCCTGCCTTCCCCAACCTACCTCTGCTCACCCAAATTCTGTTTAGATATCCTGCTTGGGTATTTTCATAGTGACCTGACCTCCCCAAATCATATTGTCCATTACTTATCTATAAGCTACTTGAGGACAGAGATTGTGTGCATCTTATTTTTGACTGGATGCAGATGCTAAAAGATACTGCCAGGAATCAGTTTCCCTCCATCCCTTAGGACTGCTTTTCTTTCTCTTGGCTTTATTCCTGGATAGATTCTTCCCACATGGAACAACATGGCCACCAGTAGCTTCGGGATTACCTTTGACCAACTTGGCAACCCTGCTGGAAAGAGAATATCTCTCTTACAGTAGATCCAGAAAATGTCCCTGGCCTGTTTCTGTACTGTCACTTCTCCTTCATCCCAGCCGTGCCATCTATCCAAGCATGGATCTCAACCCAATACACGAAGATAAATATGTTAAACATCTACACCTCGTTTTATACTGAGGAAAAAATTGAGGCATAAAGAAGTTAAAAGATTTGCCTAAGATCAGTCACTCAGTTGATGAGGGTCAAAACTGGGCCAAGAGGTCAGGTCTTCTTTCTTACTTCACCCTTCTGCTCTGTCATAAGGTACCTTTGTGCAGGACAGGCTGGGGATAAGACAGTACGGGTAACTGTACCCATTATTTGGCAAATAAATGTAACTCCAAAAGTTTTCCTCAGTCTTTTATACTTATCAATTAACAATCCTATTAAAAGCTGTATCCTACTGGTTACGAAAAAGACAATGTGTCATCTCAGAAAACATTTTCACCCACCTTCCTAACTCTTAGTGAAGTAAATGAGATCTTGATTATGAAAATGAGATCTGGATAAACTCTTACTGACTTTCATTATCACTTATCTTAGGCTTGGGTGCATTATGAATTGAGGTTTAAACATATAGATTTAGAGTGGGTTGAATGTGTCCTCCAAAAAGATATGTCCAAGGCCTAGCCCCCAGTGTCTGTAAACATGGCCTTATTTGGAAATAGGGTCTTTGCAGATGTAATTAAGTTGAGGCTCCTGAGATGAGTTCATCCTGAATCTAGAGTGGGCCCTAAACCCAGTGGGTGTCCTCATTTGAGAGAGGAGAAGGAGATTTGAAACACAGAAACATAGGGAAGAAGGCCATGTGAAGATGGAGGCAAAGACTGGAGTCGTGTGTCTACAAACCAAGAAATACCAAGGATTGCCAGCAGCCTCCAGAACCCAGGAGCAAGGCACGGGACAGATTCTCCCTCTGGACCTCCAGAAGGAAGCAATCCTGTTCATACCTTGAGTTCAGACTTCTGGCCCCCAGAACTGTGAGAGTATGAAGTCTGTTGTCTTAGCCACCAAGTTTGTGGTGATTTGTTAAGGTGGCCATAGGGAACAAATACAGATATTGAAACTTGAAAACTGCTTTGGTGTACTGAGCAAGCTCGGTCCTCTAATTATTCTAATCCAGTGGCTTTCAAATTAGTAGGACAAAAGAACTTGCAAATTACTTAACGATTCTTGTGCCAGGCACTGTTCTAAACACCTTACATATATTAACTAATTTCATCCTCACAACCTCATCAGCTTGGTATTTTAATTCCCAATTTGCAGATGAAGAAATAGAACTTGTCCAATATCATACAGATAGTAAAGGGCAAGGCCAAGATCCAAACCCAGATAGTCTGGCTCCTGAGTCTGTACTCTTAACCATGACTCTATATTGCTTGTACTAGTTTAGTTATTTCCAATTTCCAGTGGTAAATTAACCTGATATTACCAAAAATAAAGTATGAATTGTGTTTTACATACCTTATTCATGTAAAGTGCTTAGAACAATAATTTTAAATTAAAAAGCAAAAATAGAAACAATGGAAAATTGCAGCCAACTCAAATCAACAGTGCATGAATAAAGCAGCCTTCCTAAAAACTGTGGGAACTCCAGCTATGTATTTATGTCACATACCTCAGGAACCCTAAAAAATTGTCAAGCCTTGCATTTATTAGCACAATATTGAATTAGAAGCCTCAGGATATCCTAACAATACTAATTCATTTTATGAATATCAAATATAATTGGAAACATAAGATACCCCCCCCCACTAAGGTGATCAATCATCCCAATTTGCCCAGAACCATCTCTCTCCTTCAGTACAGAGAATTTTTATCTCCTCTGAAATCAGAAATGACTGTCTCAGCAAGTACTTTTCCAACCATATTATTTTTTGCCAGATCTTTGTTTTGGGTGCTCAAAAGCCAAAAATTTAACTTCTTGTTTCCTATGGTCTGCATTTCCTGAGGCAGTGGATAAGTCCTAGTCTGAACTGGAGGGAAGGGTAGTATTTAAAAATATTTAAAAGAATTGCATTGCAAGAACCCTCCCCCTAAAATTAATCACAGAGAAGCACAACTCTCTTATACTTTTAAATCCCCAAATCTAGCTAGTGATACTTTTATCTCAACACTGGAAATCAGCCTGGATTGGGGCAGGTCCCAGACATCCTCTTCATTTTCTCCCTAGCTGCTTCTCCTCACTTTCCCCCAAGACTAGGAATCTTTATATAATTTTGGTCAGGTTAGACTCTTCATCTGTTGTTCCACATTCAATTTTTTTAATTTTTATTTTATTTTTTATTTTTATTTTTACCAGGAGGTCCCGGGGATCGAACCCAAGTCCCTCCATATGGGAGACAGACGCCCAACCATTTGAGCCACATCCGTCCCCCCACATTCAATTTTTACTGACATATATTTTGTCCCTAGGTACTTAGGCATTTGAAAGGAAAAGAGCTGGTTCTTGGAACTCAAGAAGCCTTCTTTCCAAACTATTCTGCCTTGAACTTCAAAATGTCTGTTTTAAAACTCAAAAACTGAGTAGTGGGAAGCAAATGTGGCTCAAGCAGCTGGGTGCCCGCCTACCACATGGGAGGTCCCAGGTTTGGTTCCAGGTGCTTCCTAAAGAACACGAACAAGACAGCAAGCTGGCGTGGAGGACTGGTGCAGGGAGCTGATTTTGCAACAAGATGACACAGTGAGATGATGCAACAAAGAGACACAGCAAGGAAACACAATGAGAGATGCAACAAGAAGGGAGCAGAGGTGGCTCAAGTGATTGGGTGCCTCCCTCCCACATGGGAGGTCCTGCGTTTGGTGTCCAGTGACTCCTAAAAAAAAGAAGACTAACAGAGCAGACAGGGAGCGCAAACAATGAGGCAGCAGGGCGGCAATAAAGTAAATCTTGAAAAAAAAAAACCAACAACTAAGCAGTGACTCTTTTTTCCTCTATGAATTTCTGCTATAACAAATAATTGCTAGTATTCATGATATTTCATAATAATGGTACTGCCCCATGGGGTTTTAGTAAGAATTGAATGAGTTAGTATGTACAAAATGCCTAGCAAGAATTCACACTATGGAAATGTTTGCAGGCCAAGCATTGTCGTAAGTACTTTACACGCACTCCCTAATTTAAGTCTCTTGACAACCTTATGAGGTAGATACTGTTATTATCCACTTGAAACAAATGAAGAAACTAAATCACAGAAGGCTACACAGGTCAACATAGCCAGTAAGTGTCAGATCCTGTCCACTATGCCGTACTGTTTCTGCCTCTCTGGGAGGAAGTAGAGGAGTCACGGAGACTCCAAGAATCAAAGGTAAGTGTTTCAAAATATTACTACAACAGTCTTCTTTGAAATGCATCAGAAAACTAAGAAGGGTTGATGGGTGGATAAAGAGATAGATGAATCAATTATATGATGGAGCAAATTCAGTGAAATGTTAAAGGTAGAATGGTGAGAATATAGGTGTTCATTGCAAAATTCTTTAAACTTTACTCTATGTTTGAAATTTTCCATAATAAAAGGGTTAACGCTCCCCCCTCCAAATATTGCAAAATATTTGCACCACCCAGGTGATTCTTTAAGTCTTTCTTTTTAAAAACTCTACCCTATCTGGAGCTGGTGTAGCTCAACTGGTTGGGTGCTGGCATGCCACATATGAGGTCCCGGGTTCAATCCCCAGCCCCAGCACCTAAAAAAATAAATTAAATAAAATAAAGGCATTATTTTAAAAAAAAAATTCTACCCTATCCAGCACCCTATTATATATGATGGCACACGTTTAACTGCTAACTCATATGCTATAGTACTCTGAAATGAAAGTGATCATAGTGGACTAGTCTTGGTACTAAACATAGTAATTTAGGCTATTAATTTAGTCTTTTTTCTCCCCTTTTCTCTACTCGCCACAGTCTATAGAAATGGGATTCACAGTGACATGAAAGTCTAAAAGTGTTCCCAAAGAATGTCACTGTGAACCCCACTTCTACAGATTGTGATGCATAGAGAAAAGGGGAGAAAAATTACTATGATTAGTAATTACTACGTTTAGCACCAAGAATGAATCAGTAGAAGGCCCCTGTGGTAGTATGCATTAAGTACCCCAACAAACACCTGTTCTTAATCTTAATCCCTGTCCCTGTGGGTGTGAACCCACTGTAAATAGGGCCTTTTGAAGATGTTATTTTTAGTTAAGATGTGGGCAACTGAAGAAGGGTGAGCCTTAATCCAGATTGCTGGAGGCCTTATAAAAAGAACCCAGAAGTCACAGACACTAGAAGGGAGAGGATATTGCCACGTGATGGGAGGCAGAGTGTTTAGTCAGCCAAGGAGGTACTGATACAAAATACCAGAAATCAGTCGGTTTCTATAAAGGGTATTTATTTGGGGTAGAAGCCCACAGTTACCAGGCCATAAAGCATAAGTTACTTCCCTCACCAGTCTATTGCCACATGTTGGAGCAAGATGGCTGCCGACGTTCAGCCTTCCTCTTCCTCTTAAGGCTCCATGATCAGGCTCTCTAGGCTTTGTCTCTCTCCCCGGGGCTTGATTCTCTCTGGACTCAGCTGTTTGTTCTCTCCACAAGGCCAGCTGTAGACTATCAGGCGAACGGCTCGTCTCTTTTCCTGGAGCCTTCTCTCCTTCCTCATGACCAAGCTCCTCTGTGGGCTTACTTCCCCGGGCTCCAGCTCAAAAACTCAGCATCAGAACTCCAGCTCTGTCCTTTGCCATGTCTTTGATCTGTGAGTTGGGCAGGGATTCAACGCCCAACTGACTTGACCCAGTCAAAGACCTAATCATAATTTGATCGTGCCCAGAGGAAAAGACCAGTTTACAACCATAATCCAGTGACATGCTATTTTTGGAATTCATCAATAATATCAAACTGCTACACAGAGACAAAACAAGGAACCCCAAGGATTGCTGGCAGCCAGCACCAGAACACCACCAGTCTTCAGGGAGAAAGCAAACCTTGCCAATATCTTGATTTTGGACTTCTAGCCTCAAAACCATGAGCCAATAAATCCCACTTGTTAAGCCAAAACCAGTTTGTGGTATTTGTGATGGCAGCTCTGGCAATTTAAGACAGCCCCTGTGCTTATATATCAACTTTTTTAAGGAGGGAATTTAGAAGGTGAGTGCAAATTATTTGCAAAGATTTGTATTATATCCTTGGGCTGTTAGTACTGCTATAATAATAGCAAACATTTATTGAATGCTTATTATATGTCCAGGAATATTCTAAATACTTTAAATGTATTAACTATTTTAATCCTCTCACCAATTCTTTGAGGTTGCTACTATTATTGTCCCCTTTTACAGATAAAATAACCAAGGCACAGAGGTTAAATAACTTGGACAAGGTGACACAGCCAATAAGTGATGGAGCTAAAATTTGAAGATAAGCAAATTCTTCAAATTTGCTCGTAACTACTCCCTTATACTGACTCTTGCTAGATTTTAAGTTGGTTTTTATAATGCTTCTCTTCTCCATCTCAATTTGGAACCAACTGAGAAGTAGGCACATGTCAGGTAGAGGTAAAAAAAGTATTAGCTTTATTACTGATAAAAGTTAAATTATTGAGGTGATGAATGTACAACTATGTGATTATACGAAATATATTGATTATACACTTTGGATGAATTGTATGCTTTATTAATATGTATCAATGAAACAGATTTGTTTTTAAAAAATTGCCTAACCCAGGGTACACAGGGCACGAAAAAAGAAAAGTTAAATTGAAGGACATGCAACCAAATGGACTTGCTAAAATTCCCTTACGTCATGGCATGGCATGGCATGGCAGAGACTGAAAAACAGAATGCATCTTTTCTGCAAGCAGGCAGGTCCAAAAAGTGCAAGAGGGGCTGATCCACACCCATCAGATGTTATCTTCCCTCCCCAAGGGAGGAAGGAGTAAAAGAAGGAGTTTCACATGTTCCTCTTATGAAAATTCCTCCCTATGGAAACATGAGTAGGAAATAAATATTTCCTCACCTAGTGCCCCTCAGTTATTAAATTCAGCTATATAAGAGAAAAGAGTACTGCCCCCTCCTCCCCCAACAGGAATAATTTGGAGGTTTCCAGAAAGCATATACTATCTGAAACTGAGGTAGCCTTAGGCCGGCCTGGAGGATAGGAAATCTAAGAAGAACCCTAAAACAGTATCTAATTGAGAGAATCTGCTTAGAGCACTAAGCACATTTCCTGGCAGTAGTAACTGGTCAATTAATCTTCTAAGCTCCTATCATTATTACTGCGGTGGTGGTTGTTCTGTTCTCAGCCAGAATTCACTATCTGTGTGAAAACACTGAACAAATAAAGGTAACGCTATTTAAATAGATTCTTTGCCAAGACTTGTCCAGAGGACAAAAAACATTTTACATTTAATAACACTGTGAATTTTGCAAAGCCTTTTAACATATATTATCTGATTTAATTCCCAGAACAACAATGGTATAACAGATATTACAATGGAAATTGTAAAACTCAAATATAATAAAAATAATTATTTTATAATAATAAAAATTTGCTATAAAATACCTTAAAGTTGCCCTTATGGTATATGAGCATACCATCTCTCCATTAATCAGATTTTCCTCCAGTGTTGGAACAGGTTGAGCTCTATATGCTGGCTTCCATGTAGAGGTCATATTGTACAGAAAATAAGGACAGTCGTATTTAAACACCAAGATTCCATTTTCTGCAGTAAGATGCTCACACTGTAAAAGGCATAAGGGAACTGAGAATGTGAGACAGAAACTTCGTGCCACTCAAAATTCACTTCCCTGCGTTTCATGCCCATTGAATGGAATTCAGAGGAGCTTCACGTTTAAATGGTTTTTCATTCTGTCTCTCTCACATTCTAAAGCGATGTTTGATTTAATTTGAATAAGCTGAACAAACATATAATGTGTCTCCACTGATTTATCATAATCTGAAGTTCAGAGTTTCAAGTGGTTTAGCCAAAGTCACCAGCCAGTAAACCCAAATCATCTGACTTCTGTCCCATTATCCCATTAAGCAGATAGTAAAGCCAAGTGATCTTCAAAAGCTCAGAATCAGATATTGGCCTAATTAGATCCAACCTAGGAAGATAGTAGCTTCTCCTAGTGAAATCTCAGTGTGGATGTAGATAAATGTTAAATTAGTCCACCCAGGCCAGAGCTCAGCAAAGAGACATAAGACACATGTCCTTGTTTTTGTGAAAGTGCTATCATATCTTTAATGACTATTGTCAAGACCTCTCATCCACAACACTGAAAAATACCCTGAAAGTGAACAAGTGATTTACCAAGTGGTATTATAGAGTAAATTGTTTCACATTTGTTAAGTTGTGAGAACACAAAATGATACCTAACTCAAACAGATGGAAGGGACAGTGGTCTCAGCAACTTCGTTTTTTAACATGAAATGTGACAACTACTGGTATGCAATATCAGAGAAAAAATAAAGATAGCCGCATGAAAATATGACCACTATAAAATTAGCAAAACTATATAGTAATAATAGCTACCATTTTTGAGTACTCCAATTACATTAACATAGTAAATATTCATATGATCCACATTTTATAGATGAGAAAATTGAGATTCAGAAAGGCTAAGTAACTTTGATCAAGATCACATAGTCAGGAAATGGCAGAGCCAGGATCTGACCACAGGTCTGTCAGATCCAAAGCCCATGCTCTTTCCAGACTTTAATTATATGTCTAAAAAAAAAAAAAATCAACCCTCTCTAGCAAGAGAATCGGTTGAAGATAAGGTTCAGCTATCTTTCACACAGTGTTTAGTACTTATAATTAATAGTTTTCTCAAATTTCATCTCATTTCATGTAAGAATATTTTAAAGCAACAAATAAATTAACTCATTAACTATGTATGTTGAATATATTGAACTAGAGTGATGGTTCTAAAAGTGGAGGGTGGATTCTATCAGTCTCCTGTGTGGATTCTTCAAGTTATTTGTGGGTCATTGATATAGTTTCCCAGGCTGCTTAAAGCAGATTCCGTGAAATGGCTCAGCTAGAACAATGGAAATTTATTAGCTTACAGTTTTGAGGCTGAGAAAATGCCCAAATCAAGGTATCATCAGGGCTATGCTTTCTTCCTGGAGACCAGCTGCCAACGATCCCCGCCTTCTCTGCCACATGGCAGTGCCTGCTAGTCCCTCCCTTCTCTTCTGGGTTTCATTGATTTCACCTTCTTGCTTCTGTGGCTTTCTCTCTGTGTGTATTCATTCCATTTATAAATGACTCTAGTAAGAGAATTAAGAACCCAACCTGAATGAGATGGGTCACACCTTAACTAAAGCACTCATCAAAAGATCCTACTTAAAGTGGGTCCACACCCACAGGAATGGATTAAATTTAAGAACATGTTTTTCTGGGGTACATACAGCTTCAAACCACCACAGCCCTCATGGGTGATGGCAGAAGAGGGTGATTCAGCTACCCACCCTGAACTACACTGAAAAGTATTGATATCAGAGTAAAGGAATCATCAAACTGCTGGAAATTTACATGACATGTCTTGGAATGACAGATACCTTAAATGAAGACAAGAGTGAAATCAAGGTTTAAAAATCCCTAATTCTTTTTTCTTTCTTTCTTTGTTTTTGGAGGTACCGGGGATTGAAACTGGGATCTTGTAGATGGGAAGCAGGCGTTCAACCACTTGAGCTACATCTGCTCCCCTCTAAATCTTTTAATAGGTAACTAAAAAAGTTCTGTTGGTTAACATTTTAAAATGATAGTTATATTTCTATAATTCCTCTCAGCTAAATTTTCAACAGTGGTCTTTACTCTCTGTGGGCAAATAGAGAGTCCATCAGATACTTCCAAATTCAATGTCAGGACTAGAGCTAGGAATTAGTCTTGTCTTTTAATCCAGCCTTTTAACTCTTGCACTGGATTCCCTCCAGCAACAAGAGCAACTTTATCATAAAGTCATAATTTCTGATATATGTTGAAAGGTGATGCTGTTGAAGTACCATCAATAAAGCAGATGTTTCACAGTGGTTGTGATTAATTTGTGCTGATCTTGATACCACCTTGCTCTTGTAACCAACATTTACATTTGCAAGTTGGTAGAATTTGAGAGATGGCTTACTGGTATAATCTGTAACAATGGCAAAGAAAGAAGCTAACTAGGCTATATAAAAATTAAATCAACAGGGACCACACAAACTAGGATATAAATTTGCAAAACAAAAATTGCACTAAATATATTACATAAAAGAGCCAGTATCTTGATGCCAATTGGATGATAATGGCCAAATAATCTGGGATTTGTCCTTTTTTCTCTCTCTCATCTTTAAATAGCGAAATTTTCAGGGAGGACATCTAAATTCCTAGTTTCTTATGGTAAATGGATTCAATGGCTGATAGGTAAGAGATAATCTTTTATACCAACGAATACAGCAATAAAAGAGAAAGTAAATATCTGTTCAAATTTGTTAAAATGCTTTTTTCCCTAGTTAAAAAAAAAAAAAAAAAGAACAGAAGATTCTAACAACCATCTCAGGAGACTTAATGTGAACCCAACTTTAGGTGGGGTGGTAAGTAACTGAGGTTCTTGAAGTGGGTCTCAGAGGCCCATGGACTGGCCTCAAACCTGTGTATTGAATGCAGAACCGTGATGCGTTCTCAAAGTTTTAGCTTGTGCTCAGCATTCCCCACTGAGAGTTTTAATGTAGAAACCAAACTATGGTGAATTTTTTGTTTCTAGATACAGAAACTCAACACATGATCATATGATCATCTTTAATATTAAAATCTGAGCAAATGACTCTTTAACGCACTATGCTTTACAACGGAAATAAAGGGGTTCTATAAAAGAAAGAAACTTTACAAAATAAAGATGTCCTTAAGTAAAATGGATTGTTTTGTAAGGTAGTGTTTTCTCTTCCAGTGAAAGAATTCAAGCAGAGGCTGGCTGGAAATGGTTATGTTCTAAATGGGCTAGTTATCCCTTTGCGTGGGAGGCAGAACTAGCTTCTAGTATTTTAGGTTGGGAGAAGGAGGTTTCAACTAACTTCAGAGCCCCAGAGAAAAAAAAATAGAAAATCCATTTATGTTATGAAGAGTTGACATCTTGTAGTTTTTAGATATCTAATAAATGCTTTTTAAACTTATTCATTAAAAAATCACCATGCTGTTTTAAAAAGCATTTATTATAAAGAAGAGAATTGAAAAGGAATGGGGAGCAAACACGCACCCAAACTCTTAAGAGAGACCTGACTAGATCAATTTAAGTCTTTAAGATTCCTATCCCTACCCCTTTGGTAGGAGGTTGTCATTTAATAGACAAATAATTTTGATCGCCTCCTTTTGTGCTCAGCGAAGCACGAAGGAACTCAACATCAATAACGATAACGGTTCACCCATGAGGTTGGGCACAAGTTGGATTTCAAGACTGCGCAACTAACCCGGCTGAGAAACTCAGGAAGGCTTCCTGGAAGAGGCACTGCTTCCCAGGTGGGACATGAGCGCAAAAAAAGAAAAATAGGGATGGGGTTTGGGGCTGCTCTGGTGCTGATAGAGCTCCCTACCGACCCAGGCGCGTGTGCCTTGCAGAAAACCGTGAAGGGGCGAAGGGTGTTGATCTTTTGGAGAAAACTGCGCCGCGCTTTCCATCTAATGAGGGTGGAGAGTGAAAGGGAGGGAAGGAGGAAAAGAACCAAAGCTCCCTTCTTCAACAGGAAGTGCACTGCAGCTCCGGTCGCCAGACCCCGGGAAGGAGCATTCCAAATTGCGAATCAGCTGCAGCGAGGGCCGCGGGGGCCATATGACTGAAAGGAGACTTCTCGCCGAGTGTTGGCAGCCGGGCGAGCAGGCCGGGATTGGGATCGCTGCCTCACATCCCCCCACACCCCCCAGCCTGGCTGGGTCGCCGGAAGTCCTCACTCCCGTCAAGACTCGACTGGGTTGTGACCTAACTAGAGCGTAATAAACTTGCCCTAGTTCCCCCAGAGATTCCAGTCCAAGGCGTCTCAGCCGCCCAGGTTCCCTCGGCAGGTTCCCGTCGCAAGCCTCCCGTGAGCGTGCGACCCCGGCGCCAAGGCAGAGCGCCCGGCAGCGAGTTCCCGCCGCACCGCAGGCTACACCCTCATCTCCAGCGGTGGATGTCTTTTACTGCTGGTTTCCTCCCTAATTAATTCAAGTCTTTCTCCCTTCCTTCCCTCCAGGCTAGGGAAACTGGAGTCCAGCAGGCCGAGCCCTCGAGGCTGGCGCGGGGCTGATCCTGGCCTAAGAAGGCGGCACCCGACACCGGAGCGCTGTGGCTATATAGCTAGCTCAACCGCGGGGTGAGTGGGGGGCTTCGGGCCTGGCGTTGCCACCTTCTTTCTTCCTCTCCCAAATCAACCAGCAAGAGGGAAATCGCGCCGTCGATCTCCGCAGAACCGCCCACCGCTGGAGAGCACTTTGGCGCGGCGGGTTGGGGCCGAGCGTGCGCCCTGGGCTGCCAGAAGGCCCTAGAGTCTGTCTGGGTCTATCTATTTCAAATCCGCGCGCTGGGTCGGCTCGCCTGAGGGCTTCTTTGTATTTTGTCTTTTTCTCTTCTGTCCTCTTCCCAACCTTCCTTGCCCCAGTGCTGCTGTTTTCCTTTCCTCCAGTGGGGTATCCTTCCAGGGTAAAGAACACCTTTTTCCTCCTCTGAGAATTTCCATAGCTTACACCTGGGCTGCTCAGTGACCTTGGGTAAGTCATGGAAACTTCTAGGCCTAGGTGCAAAGGAGAGGGTGACGCCCCAGCCCACTTTTAACACCGACATTCTAGAACTGTTTTTCTAAAGTCTGAAATTCACCCCCGGATGCAAAGAAGGGTAAGAAAGCGTCTACCTCCCTCTCCATCTCCCCATTGACGAGTCGGAGTTGTGTGCAAAAGCACAAAATCTTCTGAAAAGGAAGGGCTTTTTGTACGAGTTTTAAATTAAAATAGGGAAGGGGACTAATTTAATTTTGAAGAATTCTGATGTAAGACACCACCTCGGGAAAATGAAAATAGATAATTATGCTTCCTTACGACCCCCTGGTTGATTTTGTAACATTTCTTTTCAAATTTTATTCTGTGTACCCTTCCCTCCTCCCCAATTCCCTTGGCTTGTTTTGCCAGGGAGCAAAGAATGGCTTGTGCATTCCTAAGAGGGCAAGGGGGAAGAGAGAAGTTGGCTCTGGGTGTAACTCTGCCAACTGTTGGAGGGCTGCGAAGGGAGAGTGGTCTTTTACGCGAGTTTGGGATCTGGTTACCTTTAATTCGCCTCGGAGGCCGCGTTCTGTGCTAATGGACGTCTGTCAGCGGAGGGCTCAGGTTTCCCCACTTGCCTCGGAAAGTGGAAGCAAAGGGACAAACAGCAAAGTAGACCGCTCAGCCAGAAAGAAATATGCCCGGCCTTTGGAGCTGGGGGTACCGGCTGAAGTGTGGTGGGCACCCCCAGCTTCTCAGCTCAAGGCGTGGCCCAAGGCCCGGAGACTACGGATGAGATGACACCTTTAAGGATCCCCTTCTGGCCATCCTCTCATTTGTTGCATCCTGCCAGGCAGCTACAGCTGGGATAGGTTTATGCGACCCCTCTTAGAAAAAAACATTTTCATACCTAAAAACGGGTCGTTCAAAACCAAGCCAAAAACTGCAGGTGCTTGGCACGGAGCTGTTTCTCTGTCCATTAAAATAAACTCCTTGCACGCCCACAGCGCTTTACAGTTTATAAAACATTTTTTACTGACACCAACTCACCTCATTCTGTGAATCCTTGGAGGCAGACTCCTTATTCTAATGGTAATCAAGGAAATGTAGAGACTCAAATTACGCAATTTGTCCAAGGTCACAGTCAGGAAATGCCTAATCCCTAACCCCTCTGCAAGGCCTCTTTCACCCCACTGCTTCCTGTCACCCGGCTCTCATGAAATAGACAACCCTGCCCCCTACTCCAAGATTCAGCATGGGTACTCTCAGAAAGTGCTTCCAACTTCCCCACTCCTCCCCTTAGATGAGCCCATTCATTACTTTATGACACCATCGCCGACACAGGTGGAGGGGGATGGAGCCATGGCTCTGGAACCGGCTTTCTTTCAGATCACATTCTGTTCAGGACAGTTCCTCAAGGGACCCTCCTTAACCCACTCACCCACCCCCACTCCCTAGCCTTTCATTTTCTCACCACCAAGACCCTTCCGATAACCAAGTAAAGTAAATAACATCAAATATAAGTTAAGTGCTTCCAAATCAATGTTTCCTCATCACTAAACTTTATTGCTTCCCAATCTTTAGGACAAACTGCCCCCGGGACTCTGTCCCTTCCAGGAGACAGGAAGGGGAAAGCTACTTCTCTGAGATTCTATGTAGGGTCCCAGGCCTGCAAGATGAGTATGGTGTCAGGGGGCTCGGAGCCTGGGAGGGAATCCAGAGACCCCTCTGAGGGCTGGGGCTGGACGGTGGTAGACAAACCGGCAAGTTTTCGGTCTGCTTTACGCTCCCTACAGGCCACAATCCGCCATTGCAGTCAGAGCCCTGCACACCCTTTGTAAGAATTTTGCTCTCATCTCGATTCCCACCTCCTTGGACCACCGGATCTACCCTCCATTCCCCGAGGGACTAGGTGCCAGGGCCCCACTCAGGGACTACGTTCGGAGGACACTATAGGAGCCTCGGGCCTGGATTGACTTTGTAGAAATGGGGGCCGGCGCAAGTGGAAACCGGTTTAAATTCGTGTGTTGCTGAAAGCAAAAATCCTGCTCATAAAAATCAACCTGCTTCCTCCTTTTATTGCAAATCATTCTGTCCTCTTTTACTTTCTTTTCTTAAGTAGACTAAAAATTGAACATTAGTCGTATTGCCTTTACATTTAGGTATAAGAGCGGATTCCACTGCCTTTCGATGCTGGTGCCCACGTTAAAGGACATCAAATGTGGGTTTCAAGCTCCCCGCCCCCCCGCCCCGTGCTTGCGTTCATTATGATATTTGCATTTCCCCTTCTGCTCTAAACTTTGCTGGATAAACAAACGTAAACCAGAAAGAGCTTTTCAGGGGGCTACGGCCAGGCTTATCTCCCTGACATCTGCCTGGACTTAGCAGCCGCTGACGGATCAGGAGCTTGAGGGTCTCCTACCCTCCAGGAAATTAAGGAAGGAGACTCACTTCAGGCTCTAGTTCAAGGGTGAGAACTGGCTGGAAGGAAAATTGCCGGCGAATCTCTCCCTCTACACCAGGTCGCCTAATGTACGGCTGGGGAAAAAAAAAAAAAGGCAGCCCTGCCGATTGCAGGCGGTAGCTTGTGGCCGAGTGTCACGCTGTGGGCGCAGGCTCGGCCGGTATTGCTGCTATGCACGGAAATATGAGCGAGTAATTTTATAAGTAACAAAGGATCAGGGATGGAATGAGGCCCCTGTTATCCAATGTCATTTAGAAGCCTTGGATCAGCAGCTTCTTGAGGCTAAAAGTGAATTCAAGAAGCGCTGCCTTTCCCTTTTCCCAGGGGTGTCAGCTATATTTAGAAATAACCTCTATGTGTTTGCACAAATCATGTACCATTTGCTGTTTGTGTAAAAACCGATTAGCCAGACACAACTGTGAAACAACTTGCTACTTTTATAGCTACAACACACAAACAAATTTAGATCCGTTTAGTTTTCCTTGTGAAAGGAGATAGAAGAGACCCGCCCGGAGACCTTGTGGTCCATAATCTCTTCTCGTGAAGGTTACTATTGCTCCTCTCCGCGGTGGATGATTATCGGGCTCTTGTTTATCAAGTTAAACTATGTCACCCTCCGCAGCTTGTTTTATTTCAGTACCCTGATCCCAAAGGAATGTTTACTGAGGACACAATGTTTACCGTTTACTAGGAAAACAAATTCGGTCTTTAAGAGGAATTGTCTTTTCAAAGCAGTCCCCTTGCCCACGCGCACAGCGGAGAAATACGGGTCGGATCCGCGGCCTGGAGGCATCTGCAGCTACCACGGAGGCGAGGTGGACACCAGCGCCAGGGACTGGCTATGTTTTGCAAACAGGACGCGCCTGGGGTCGAACTGACAGTACTGCTAACCAGCTCCAGTTTTAAAAAGCGATTTCGCATAAACAATTGTAACAGCTAAATTAATTACAAAATAATTAGAATTGATGCCGTTTGAGGATATATTGGTGGTGGGAACTATCCTCCTACGCCTAGATGTTTGCTCTCTATCGTAAAACTCTTTTTTTTTAAAGGTCGAAATAGCTGAAATGCGCATTAAAAATAATCTACGAAGAAAAAAAAATCTACGAGGACATTACCATTCCTGCCCTATGATCTCGCATTTCACACTAACCTAGCTTAAGGTTAAAAAAACAAACACATTAACGGGGGTGGGGGGGGGAACGGGTGGTGATGTGCACCTGTTTTGAAAAGGATATTAAAGTCATCATTCCTTGGTCATGAGAAAAGCAGCAGGTAAGAAGGAGGGAAAGCATCTATAAGAATACTTCAGAAATCCAATGATGTGGATTGATTGCCATAGAAAAGCGGTACCTTATTTGAAAAAATGTTATGATAAAATAAAACTATGTAATATCTACTACGTTAATATATATATATTACAATCTCACTGCAAAGTTTAAAATGCAATAACAAATTTTAAAAATCAGTTCATTTGCCATTTCAACTTAAGGGGCGAGAAGAATTTTTAAGATTTAAATGCTAAAATAAGGAATATGTTTAGAAATATCATTATTTAAAGGATAATTGAAATGACCAAGAACTCCTCCTTTCGGAAGTTTTCATTGTGGAAGATACAAGTCTGGCTTTAAAAAAAAAAAAAAATGAAGGCCTTGCTGTTGTTCTGAGTTAGGTTATTTTATTAATGACAGCTTATTTTATCAACAGAAAAGTGTGATCATTTAGCTATTTTGGGTTCATATGAATGAGATTATCGCTTATCTTCTGATATTATGTGAAAGCTAAAAGAAAAATATTAATTAGATTTAAATTAGGAAGACTTTCTCCAAATTAAATTTTCTTACATTCAAATTAAGAATTAGCAAAGTTTGAAAAGGTCGTGACGATTTTCTGGGACGGGTAAAATGCAAATGCTATTTTAAAATTTTGTCATTTACCTCAGACAAATAAATAAAACACTAGGCTGAGCATTTTAAAAATTTATTTACAAAGTTGTGTACAACACGATGGAATAACATTTAGAATACCGTATATATTCATTCATATATAAACAGACTTCTATAATAGAATGACACTTTTTTCGCCTTTTTGAAAATTTTTTATATTTAAAATCTCCCAACGTCTCTATACATTTTTTTTCCTCAGATAAAACTGCGGAGAGTGAACCTTCAAAAAAATGAAAGTTCAGAGCTCTAAATCTACTGAATTTGATTTTTCTTAAAAAAATAAAAACCCCAAAGGAAAGTCAATAATTTTTATACAAATATGTACAAAGGATTTCCCTCCCATCCCCACCGTACTGAGTGCAGGCGCCGTCAGGGTACATTTTGGAAAATTCGGTTTTCGATTTTACCTGTACGGAAAGCTATTCCTGGCGGGCGCGCTGCGCGAGTTTGCTGGGTAAGCCTAGGTGTGCGCAAGAGAGTGGAGGCCGTCGAAGGTCGGTGTCTTGGGGTCGGGGAGTAGACACCGGGGGGAGGCAGAGTCCGGAATTGGGCAGGGGGACAGAGACCAGGGCGGGGCGCGGAGCCTGAAAGTACAGCGGCCGCCCGGGGCCGCCGCCGGGTCCTGCGTCCCCCCCCAGCTGCGCGTCCCTATTGCGCGGGCCATTTGGCTTGCGCGGCCGCGGCGGCCGCGGCGGCGGCCGAGGCTGCGGGCTGCAGGAACTGTCCGGAGAGCGGAACGCTAAGAATGGGCGCGATGGTGGCCGTGGTCCGGCTCAGCGACAACGGTTGGTGCGTGGCCATGAGCGCCGCGGACTGCACGGTCCCGGGCTGCCGCAGGAAAGATTGCGCCGTGCCGCCGCCCCCGGTGCCCCCCGACCCTCCAGCGCCCCCCGCGCCCGCCGCCGAGCCTCCCGGCGCCGCGGGGCCCCCACCGATGATATTCTCGATGCTGAACGACGGCCGCGCGCTGGGCTCCGACTTGATGAGCGACGCCGTGGCGCCCGTGGCGCCCGCCGTGCCCGCGGCAGCCGCAGCGGCGCCCAGGCTGTTGAGCTGCAGCTGCAGGCCGGGGCCGAGCTGAGAGCCGAAGGCCTTGCGGCCCAGCTCTCCCGAGGGCAACAGCGGCACGGCAGGCGGCAGAACGGGGGCCACCGGCGGCAACGCGTACGGGTACTGGAGCGCTGCGGCCGCTGCGGCCGCGGCTGCGGCCGCGGGGTGCGAGTAGGCGCCGGCTGCGGCCGCGGGGTGCAGGCCGTAGGGGCGGCCGTAGGGTCCCGCGGCGCCGGCCGCCGCCGCCAGGCTGTAGGCGCCGAAACTCTGCATCATGAGCGCCGTCTGCTCGCGCAGGTGCTCCTGCTGGTGGCGCTTGAAGCGTTTCCGGCGCCGCAGGAAGCTGCCGTTGTCGAACATGTCCTCGGACTGCGGGTCTAGGGTCCAATAGTTGCCTTTGCCCGGGTTGCCCGGCTCGCGGGGGATCTTGACGAAGCAGTCATTGAGTGAGAGGTTGTGGCGGATGCTGTTCTGCCAGGCGGGGAACTTCTCCCGGTAGTAGGGGAAGCGGTTGCTGATGAACTCGCAGATGCCGCTTAGGGTCAGCTTCTTCTGCGGGCTCTGCAGGATGGCCATGGTGATGAGCGCGATGTACGAGTAGGGCGGCTTCACCAGGCTGTTCTTGGGCTTGCTCGGGGCCAGGCCGCCCGCCGCCCCGCTGCCAGTGCCCGCAGCGCCGCCACTCGCGCCGCCGCCGCCCTCCTCGCCGCCGCCGCCACCCTTGCAGCCCTCCGCCTCGGGCGCGCCCGCCTCGCCACCTGGCCCGGACCCGGCTCCGGCCGTTTCCTTGGGTAGTGCCAGGGGCTGCTGGTGTGGCGGCTGAAGTTGACCATGGTGGGGTGCCCCCGGCGGCACCTCGTCCGCCTCGTCCAGGCGCAGCTCGGGCGGCCCCGCGGGGCTTTCGCAGCCCATGTCGCTGTCCTTCTCCTCCAGCCCGTCGTCGCCCTCGCCCACCACATCGATGTCCACGTCCTCGGCCGTCAAAACCGTCTGGCCGGACATGTCGCTGGCGCTGCCGCCGCCGGAGAGGGTCATCCCTCCTCGGGGGTGGTGGCGGCGGGAGATGAGGGGCGTCGGGAGCTGTCGCCGTACGCAGGAGAAGGGGCTTCGGGCGCCCCCGAAAGATGGGGGGCTGGGGGAGGGGCAGGGAGCGCAGGTGGCTCGGGGCCCGCCCGGCTCAGCTCACTTTCGGCGGCCCGGCATCGCGCGGCGCGGGCGCTGCCGCCCGCCCCCGCAGTCGCGCTCCGCAAACTCCTGCGGTCCCTGGCGCTCGGAACTAGGCGCTCGCTGGCCACTCCCGGCCCGCGCGGCTTCTCCGCGCAGCGCTCCCTCACTTCTCCCGCCTTCCTCGGCCTCTGGCCGGGGCGTGGGGCGCAGGAGCAGTTCAGGCGGGCGTGGGATGCAGGAGCAGACCAGGCGGGCGCGGGACTCCGGGCGCGGAGCAGCTCGGGAGGGCGCGGGCAGGGGCAACCGAAGGGGGGCGGGGGTTGTCAGGGACGCCGAAGCCCCGGTAGTCCAAAGTCCGGTTTTAAGGACTGGCCTGATAGATTACTTTCTACTTAAAGATCCAGCAGGAGGCGGGGCCACGTGACCGCGCGTGACGTCAGGGCCGCCGCGGAGCCGGCCAAACTCAAGTTGGTTCAGGGAATTGTCAACAAAGGGACCAGGGACGCACAACTCGGCACCACAGCGAGCACCAGCATCTCGTGGGCCCTGAGGGCGCTCCGGCCAGACGGGGGTCGAGGACGCGTGTGGGTGTGAGTGTGGGTGGGTGGGTGGCTGTGAGAGAGCGAGGGCGTGGGCCTGGGAGCGTCCGCCGGACTGTGCGGCTCTCACTCTCCTGCCCTCCCCGCCCCTCTCCCTTCCTTCCTGCCCCCCTTTGCCAACACTTCTTAGCCAGGGAATAGGCAACGTGGAATAAGATTACCATCCCATTTTTAAAAAGAGAAAAACTTAATGGCCCCCGTTTAGTTTTTTGTTTTTGTTTGATTGTTTTTAGCTCTTCAGAGTAAGATCGGGGCATCCGGGCCGGTCTTGCTAATTCGAACTCAGACCCCCTCCTGCCTCAGTGCTCATTCCGCCGAGACACCTGCTGAGGGGACGCGAACTCCTCCCCCCAAACCTCACACACCCAGGTCCTAAATTCTCTTCCCGGCTTGGTGCGGGCGTGTTTTTATATTATTTTTTTCTTGCAGCCGCAACAGCATCAGCTGGGGTTCCCGACGGTCAGAAAATGGCTATTGATTAATCTATTAGAATACCTGTAGTTGCCGAGAGAAATAAAAACGACGTAAAATAACAGAAACTATTAAAAAAAAAAAAGCCGTAAAGAAGCTTCTCGGAGTAGTTAAATGACTTTAGCAGATGAAAAAGTCGGAAATGAGGCGCCGGGGAAGGAGCCGAGATTGGCAGCTGCCGGGGTAAGTCGGGTGAGGCCGGGAAGCAGCCTCGGGCCTTCAGATTGGACGCCGCGCCCCGGCCGGGGCAGCAAAGGAACAGTCCTGGGAGCGGCCGGTGACTTCCCGGGCGGCCGGGGCCCAGCCTCTGGGGAGCTGGGTGGCTTCGGGCCTGTCGGCGGGTTTGGCTTTGGGCGACTGCTGATCCGGATTCTCTCTTCTTGAGGCGGAGACAACCCTCCAAGATTTAACTTCCGCGGAAACCAGAGGTGAAGCGGGCGGAGGAGAAAGCGAGGATGAGACCAATGCACACAAAAAATTCCTTGGTAAGGAAAGTCAGTGAAGGTAGGAGAGTCTGTGGCGATTTAAGTGGGGCCTCGGGGAGACCGCAAACCGACCCCGAGTTCGTGGCGTTGAAGTGGCGCGTGGACCTTCCAAGGGGGACGGTGCCCCTGCCCCCTTCCTGCATGTAGGCCGCCTAGGTGCGAGCGGCGAACGCTTGCCTAGCGTGGCTGGTTCCCTGGACCCAAGCGCAGTCCAGTGAGGCCTGGAAGGGGAAGGCTCGCATCACCAGAGCAAGGAGCACCAGGGGCGGAGGTAGAGAGGAACTAATGAGTGAATGTTTACAGAAGTCACCGAGAAAACTCATTTAATTTTAGGTGGATGGTGATGCTGCTGGATCTGTTTCCCTCGCCTACAACTCTTCCCCCGGCCTAGACACACACACCCTCCAGAAAAAAATCCGTAAACTTGCTTCATTACATGCGATGCGACACACAGATTGGCTTTAATCGTCATGAGACCATTGCCCCGGATATAAACACTAGTTCATTCGATCCCGACTCCGCAGGCGTTCCTGGTTGGGCTGGGGGTCTCCATTCCGAGATTCCCGCGAACCTCCGTGATTTTTCTGTATCTAAATGACCCCTTCGCTTGCACCTGACCCTAAAACGCATCTCTGAGTTGATTTCCGCAGCTGTATCGTTTTGTGATCGGCAGGCTCCGAACCGTTTACAATGCCGTCTGGACAGCTCAAGGCGAACCCAGCACGAGCGGTGAGTTGGTTGCCCGCCGCCCCCAGCTGCAGAGGTCGTGGTTCCAACTGCCCGAGCCAGTCAACAATTACAAAAAGAAGGTCGGAAGGACAAGAAAAAGAAACCAAAATTTACGAAATGAGAAACCCCTTTGCTCAGCTTTGGGTTGCTCAATCCCAGGGGCAGACGCGGGCCGCAGTACGCGCCCCACGGTAGCCTGGGCAGCTGGGCGAGCATGGACGCGTGTGTGCGCGCGCGGGAGTGTTGAGGCTCCCGAGGTTGCCTTCGCGGATCTTCTAGAAGTAACCTACAAATGAGCCTAATTTCGATTCCGCAGCCCGCCGGTGATGGCTCTCGGAACTCCCTCGGCGCGGCTGGCTCAACCTCTCCCTCCCTCCGCCAAGGCCCGGTTCATCTGTCCATTCCCCGGTGTCTCCATGGAATCTCCCTAGGGGAAGGGGGGAAGCGGGGCGGGGGGGGGGAACAACTCCCAGCCGCCGGTTCCATTTGTTGCGCTTTTATCCTTCTACACAATAAAAGTCAAATTAATTGATTCATACCATTAATTACGGCGCGTAGCGTGAAAACCAACGCTTCCCCTCGGTTAGAGATCTATTGTGCTAATCTCTTGTTCAATCAGTGTTACCATCTGATGCTGGGTCCGGCCCTTACAGAAACTTTTCGACTTGATTAGCTAAATGATGAGACGTGCAGGACCTAGTGGCTGCGGCTCCGACGCCCCGCGCGGGAGTCGGCCCAGCCGCTTACTATGGATTTCCAGCCGAGGCAGGGGATTTTCCCGCGGCCACCCGCGGCTGAGGCACCCGCTGTTTTCTTCCGGTACACTGCTGCGTCCGCGCAACCTCCTGGGGCTAGGAGGAGTCGAAGCATCGGCCCAGGTGGGAGGCAGGGCGGATTCCGCTGCCCTCAAGGTGGGAGACCGCGGGGCCAGAGGGGCGGAAGCCCGACGCAGTGCAGGTACCTGTCCCGGGCCAGCTGGATTCGGGGCTAAGTAAATCCTGTTTTCCGCGTAAATGCAGTTTAAGTCGTCAGTTTACCACCAAACTTGAGAGCAGAGAAAGATGGAAGAAGAGAGACAGAGAAAGTGACATATTAGGGTAAAAAAAAATGTGATTATAAGGAACGGAAAGGGGGCAGATTTATAAACATTGGGAGACGCAGAAGGTCATAGAGGAAGAAAAAACGAGTATTCGTGCGCGCGCGCCCCCACACACAATTTCTACGAATGAAAGTGAGGACTTCGGTCACAACAAGCAAACTTCCCAGGAGGGATTTAAAGAAGATGGCAGCCGGCTGTTTCACCTGCTCGGATGTTGGAAACATTTCAGTCAAAGAAAGTGAAATGAAGCTCCCTCTGCCCCTCTTGGGGCGGCCAGGGTCCGTGGGACCCGACCAAAGAAGCCTCCCGGAAGCAGGCCGTCGCGGGTTGGAGTGAGGTTCCAGCAACAGGAGACAAGAAAAGAAGAGTCCCGATCGATAGGAAGGAGATTGAGACGTCTCCGGGGGGAGAGGAGATTTAGTGTGTGCGTCCTGGGGGGTGGGGTAGCGGGGAGAAGTGGAAACATTTATGACGGAGAAGACATTAATTACAGTTCAAATTGGGTTCATAAGTGGTCAAGGCGGGTGGAGGAGAACGATCCTAAGGTGTGGGAGGCGGAAATAGTCCACCTACCCCTTACCAGGCATGAGCGAGCCCAGGTACCCTCTTCCTTGCTCCTTTACGTCAGGGACTCTGCCAGTGGTTTGGCTAAATCGTTGGCCGGGTCTGGGATGGAATGACCATGCCCGCGCGCGATTGCACTTTTCTTACAATCCGGGGAGATGGGACAAGCTTGTGCGAGGGAAGGTGCGTGTCCCCTACCAAAAGCAGCCACCCTCCCTCTATTGCAAAGGCAACAAAATGTGGAAGGAGCCCTTTTGGAATATACCCCCCCCCCTTTTTTTTCTATTCCGAAGAATCAAAGTTTGCACCTTGACAATCTTCATAGATTTGCTAACTACGCGCCACTTCGCAGAGATGACCGCTACCGAGGGAGGTGGGAAGGGCTGAGGTGATACCCGGGTTCCTAGTCCACCCAGATTATTTCCATTTCCCAGTGGGTGGGATTTTCAATTCACATCCCCCACCTCCTCCGCTGCTATAGCTCCCCTGATCTTCTCGGGGTGAAAAAAAAAATAGGATAATTTAATGTTCTTGTTTGTGGATTTTCATCTCAGAACTTCATTTATTTTCAAGGTGTCCGCCACTAAGGGCCCAAGCCAAGGAGTATCTCTAAATGGCTGGAGACCAAAGGAAAAGGAGGAGAGAGTGAGAGAGGATGGTTTCGAATTTATTTATATTGGAAATGTATAAACATCCATTCTGTAAAAGGCAACACGTTTAATTAACGATGAGAGAGCAGTTAGGGGCAGAAAGCTAGTAAAATTGTGTGATAAATTTATGGCATTGTTAGCGTGGTTTTAATTATGGCTATTATGTTAATTATTTCACATTAGCATGGAGTTATCAGCAGCATGTCAGCTTTAATCAAAACGAGCCTTTCTCTCGAAAATTGTTCTTTTCATCTGCGAGAAGAAAGGTCCTGGGTAGAATCCGGGCTTAAAAATGACTTGGCATTGTAAGCCGTCTTTCAGACACGGTTTGGTGCGATGCGGCTGGGCCCGGCTGTCTGCTGGGTCCCTCCAGGCTACCGGCAGCTCGCAGAGGAACCGGGGGCTGGGTTTTTAGGAATTCACCATTTTTACCCCCTTCGGAGTCGACACTTCATCATGCCGTATCTTTCTGTCAAACAATATGATGCTGCTCATTTTTATCTGTCCCGCTTTACAAAACCCCCATTCAGCCGGCCGAGGAGCAACAAAGGCCTCCGCGGCGCGCGAGACAGAAAAGCCAGGGGCCGAGGAAAGCAGGCGGCGGGCGCGCGCCCCTCGCCGCCGGAAAGAACGTGGCCTGCGGGGGCTCGCGCCCAGGTGGCCGGTCCTCGGGTGTGGCCGGGGCAGGACACGCCTCTCCCAGGCCGGGGTCCGCCCTCGGCCTCCCTGTGGGCGTAAGGTGGAAGCGCCTTTCCTTCCCCGCGAGAGACTCGCCCACCCAGGCTACATCGATTTCTTAATCACCGCCAATCGATTTATTGGGAGCAAATAAATAGCCCGTTTTGGAAACGTTTCAATTGTTGGCTTGATGGTTGGGGCGCTGACGCGGGAGGGCGTGCCGGGCCGCAGGGCGCGCCTGCGGCCTCGCGGGGGGCACCCGGGGCGCGCGCGGAAAAGGGCTGGTGGAAGCGGAGGCCGAACCGACCCGCCCCGGGAGGGTTTTGTGAGCGCGCACGGGGCCGCCCACCACAGGTCGTCCCCGCGGCACTTCTTTCTCTGGTGGCGCCCCGGCCCCCTCGGGTCCCGCTTCGCCTCTGGCGCCCAGCTCCCTCTGGCGGTGGGGCGGGCAGAAGCTCTGCGCTCAGCCCTGCCGCCGGCGCTGGTACGTCCAGGCAAGTTTGCCCCAGGTCTCTGCTTCCTTTGTAAAGGCTCCCCTCAAATCGCCAAGCGACCCCGAGACCAACCCCTGGGGGCCGCGCGAGTCGAGACCTCCCAGGTCCTGGGCATCTCGAACCCACCTCGGGGGCCGCCCCAGCCTCCTAGCTCCGGGTCGGAGAGCAGCCTTCTCGCACCCGACCGCGGAGGCTCCCGCCCTTCCAGCACAAGATCGTGAGCCCGCCAGCTGTTGCCTTATTTTTAGCGCCATTCCATTCACACGGTTATATTTAACTCGATCCACTGCTCCCCGGGAAGTCGCTCGGACATCGAATTCTCCACATCGCAGCTTGGGCCTGCCTTGTCTCAGGGTCAGTTTCTCCCGGGGCATGTTGGAAACCCCCGGCATCAGAATCTTTGACATCTCTGGAGCTTGGCTAAGAGAGGAGAGAGAGGGCTGGTTCTAGGAGTAATTGCTACAGCGCCTGCCTACACAGTGCGTGGAGATTCAGCTTTGTGTGTTTAAAGGGGTGGAGGGTGGGCATTCAGTCCTTTGGGAAGCATTCTCTGTGGCGAGTATTGGGTCAATTTCCTTCTTATGTATTATCCAGAGCATATAGGTGACCGGGAAGACCTCGCTGAACTCTGTTCAGAAAGGCAATGATTTTGTGTTCATGCAGGAATTACAGCCCCTCCTTCCCTACACCCCCCGCCCCAACATGATGCTTAACTTTGAATAGTATGTTGGCTTCTCCGTTCCAGCCCAGTCTTCCCTTGGCAAAATCTCAAGAATACTATACTGCTGGTTCAGTCACATCCTAGAGCGCTAGGCAAGGACTCACTTGGATAACATATAGAAACACCGTTGTAATACACTTATTCACTCAGAAGGTCAAACTGACCCCACAAACCATGAAAAAGCCTGCACTAAAGGTACACATACAGATGTGTCATAATTCTGGATATCTTGAGCAATATCAAAACACAACTTTTAAATGTAAATCCTTCCCCTTGTAACATTTTTAAAGAAAGAATGTTTTTATCCTTGGGTCCAAAGTGGCTATTTTTGGTTACCTCATTTTTTATGTTTCCCTATAAAGCAGGAACTTCTTGGATGGAAGTCATAGCTGCAGCTGAATTCAGGAGAAGAAGATATAGAAGAGTATATATTTGTTTACTCATTCATTCTATTAATACTTTATTGAACAATTCTGAATTCTGAGAACTGTTGGGAGGAAAAGAAGAACTAAATTCAAGGTCTCTCAAAGAAGAGCCAGACAAGAGAAGCAGCGTTCCCAGATTTAGAAGTACTATGGCAGAGGGAAACAGAGCACCTAGGAGAGCCTTCTCACTGGGTGGGAAATGAGAAAGTAAAAAGGCTTCCCATACAGATGATACTGACCGGCTAACACTGACTCTAGGGGGTTTCAGGGAAGATTAGGGAGAAGTAAATTAGAATTGGGGACACTTTGAGGAAATAAAGCACTGAGTAGGGTGCCTGGGTACTTCTGGACAGCCAGAAGTACCTTGGTCTCAAGGAAAATGGAGAGTACAAGTTTGACAAGGAAACAGAAGAGGACTGGAAGAAGGGAGGAGGGAGAATGTAAGAAACGAAATAGGCTTAGACATTTTGTCTAGGTCCAGTGTGACTCCTTTCAGATTACAAGAAGAGAAATTTAAAAGGGAACAGAGGTAAAAGGAAAAGATCCAAGGGAAGAGACTGACAGGGAGAGACTACTAAAAAGGCTGGTTGGTAGACATGGCTACTTTTCTAAACTTATCATATTAGTTCATCAAGGACCAGGCACTGGAGTTACAAGGGTGAATAAGAAGGTAGTCTCCATCATTAGAAGGTCAACTCCACAAAGGCAGGACTGATGATCTATTTTGTTCACTCTTGTATCCCTAGGGCTCCAGAAGAATGCCAAGTACATAGTAGGAGCTCAATAAATACTTGTAGAATGGTTGAATCAGAAAGACACAGCCCCACTCTGGTGGGTTGACTTATTCAAGAAAGTTCATGTGGTGTGATAAGTTATAAATACATATTATAGAATGCTTCAGGAGTGCAGAGTAGGGGCCTAATTCTGCCTGGGAAAGAGAAGGGGTGTGTAAGAAGGTTTCTCAAGGGAAATAATACGGAGCTACCTTGAAGAATGAATAGCAGTTAGGTAGATGAAGAGAAGCAGAGTTCCCAGCAGAGAAAACAGCACGAGCAAAAACACAGAGGCATGCAAGACATGGGGAGCAGCGTGTAGTTTAGTATGACTGAAACAGGAGATGGGGGAGTGGCTGGAATTGATACTGGAGAGGAAGACAAGGGTGGATTCATGAAGATTCCTGAATATTGAGCCCAGAGTTAATAAGGAGCCACCGAAGGGTTTTAACAATATGATTGGCATGATCAGAATAAAATTTGGGGACGATCCTTTGGAAGCATGGGAAGGATAAACTGGAGGGGGTAAGATTGGAGGCAGTTAAGAGGCTGTATCAGTTATCCATCTCAGTAGGAGGTGATAAAAGTTGTAAATTAAATTATTGGCAGTGGGATGGGAGAAAAGATGAATTGGAAAAAGATTTAGGAGGTAAAATTGATAGGCTAAATGTCTGATAAATAAGGAAGAAGGAGTTCACAGTAACTCCTGGTTATCAGATTTGGATGTCTGAGGGGAAATGGTGGTATCATTAATTGAAAGAGCGAACACAGATTGTGGAACACTTTCTAGTCTCTTGTTCCTCAGTTCTCCACATGACTACCCAAATATCAGTCCTCAGATATACCCTTAAATATCAGTCAGAGCATGCCAGCCACTTCCCTGCTCAAAAGTCTTTGAATTCAACTTCATTGTTTATGGAGTAAAACCCAAGGTTTTTAGTAAGGTATTTCAGGTGTACCATGATCTGGCTCCAGCCCACTTTCTAGTCTCATTTACATTCCATCCTCCAGGCCCATGGGACTATACTCCATTCCCAGCATACACTATGAACTCCATCGCTTACCAGCTGTGTGATCTTGAGCAAGTTCCTTGGACTCTCTGTGCCTCATTTACTCTCTATGAAATAAGGATAATATTGCCTCCCTTGTAGGGTTATGGTAAGGCTTTAATACACCCTGAATACTTAGAATAGGATTTTGACACATGGTTAAGTATTACTAAGTGGTGTTTTTTTTTATTTTTTATTTTTTACAGTAGATTGTGTCTTTGCAATGCCTTTTCCTGCTTTCTGATTGAGAGGCATGGTCCCAGCCTCCTAGAAGTTTTGAGTTTAATTATGAAGAGTGATAGAGCTAGACACTGTAAGCCCTTGACAGTATAGATTGAGAAGCTTGATTATTATTATTTTTATCCTTAAAGTGACTATTGTAGAATTCTGAGCAAGTGATATGATTGGATATGTGTTTTTAGCAATATGACTCTATCATCAGGGTGGACGATGGACTGAAAGGGGAAGATGATGAGTTCAGTTTTGCACATACTGAATTTGAGTTGCGGGTAGCATTCTGAGTAGAGAGAATTAGTAGGAAATAAGAGTCTAAAGTAGTGCTATCCAATAGAAATATAATGTGAGCCACAAATGTAAGCCACATATATGCTTTTAAATTTCTAATAGCCATGTTTTAAAAAGTAAACAAAGACATAAAATTGATTTTAATAATGCATTTTATTTAACTAGGATACCTAAACACATTGTCATTTCAGCATATAATCAATATAAAAATTGAGATAGTTTATATTCAGTTTTTTCTTACTAAGTCTTCAAAATCCTATGTGTATTTTATTCTTATAGCACATCTCGATTTGAACTAGTCACATTTTAAATGCTCCACAGCCACACGTGGCTAATGGGTGTCATATTGGACAACTCAGGTCTAGAGCTTAGGAGAGAAGTCTCGACTACAAATAAAGATTTGTGAGCCATCAACGTTCAAGTGTGGTAGTTAAACTATGAAAGTGTGCAAGCTCATCAAATGAGAGTGACTGGGATGAGAAAAAGGCCAAGGGAACATCAGAGATGGGAGAAGGAAGAAGTGCCCATATAAGAAAGAAGATAAATAGAGCATAGACTGAGAGCAAACACTATCGTGAGAAGCAAGAAAGAGGAAGTTTAGAGAAGATAAGAGTAGACAACAAGGTCAAGTGCCTCTGAGATGTACTTTTATTATGTGTAATTGTTATATAGGTATTATAAGGGCTTTGCCATCTCTAAGAGGAATTATTTAAATATTAATAGATTGTTTATATTTGCATTTTGGTGAGGTACTTATTGAGAGTAGATACAATTTCTTCCTCCTGTGCAGAGTTGCAAAATGTTATTGTTTGATTTCAGTAAATCTTTTGTGTGTTGACTTTCTAGGAACCTGTCACAGTCATGGTGACCAACCATTCATCCCCACCTGCCTGGAACAGTTCCACTTTAAGCCTGTTACTCAAACACAGTCATTTTTGGGGCCTATTTTATTCTCAAAAGTGTCCCAGTTTGGAAAATAAATTATTAAATTATAAATTATTATTTATAATTATTATTTATTATTAAATTATAAATTATTTGGTTACCCCATACATAGTAAACATAACTTTCAACACTGTCAGCATCCTCAGAAGCTGCTCATCAGATTTTCTACTGATGGCTGGGAAGTGCGTTAAACATATACACATGCCACTGACTATAGTTTAATTGCCTCCCAGTTAGATCAGGGTTTCTCTTTGGTCTGAGAACCTCTTTGCTCCTGAGGTTCTCTGAAGGGAAAGTGAAGTAGCATAACGTGCCAAGTAAGACTGTGGCTGAATCTTCCTTATGGCCCAAAATACATCTAGACATTCCCGACCTATTTTCTTGGTTTGCCAGGGTTGCTATGACAAATACCACGAGTGGGTTGGCTTAAAAGGAAAAGAATTTGTTGTCTCATGGTTTTGAAAGTTAGAAGTCCAACATCAAGGTGTTGGCAGGCTTGCTTTCTCCTGGAATCTGCAGCGTTCCGGCAATCCTCTGTCACACGGTGATCGTTCTCTTCATGGGTCTGCTCCTCTGGTTTCCGCTGACTTCTGGCTTCTGACCATGTCCAAATTTCCGCTGCCATATAAGGACTCCAGTCATGTGAATTAAGGCCCACCCCGATTAAACTTGGCCGGATCTTCAAAGATCCTATTTATAAGAGAGTCCACAACTTAAATAATAATAACATCTTCAAGGTCTTATTTGCAAATGGGTTCACACCCGCAGGAACATGGAGTACAACTTGAACATGTCTTTTGTGGAGTTCATGATTCAATCCCCAACACCCATCAAAATGCCCAGGATGATGAAAATGATTTTATTTAGCACTGGCTATGTACTAGGTCTTTCCTTTGCAATTTACGTTTAACCCTTACATTCTTATAAGGGAAGAGTTTATTCCCTTTTTATAAATAAGAAAGGTCCTTCCTCAGAACTT
>JAQZBX010003387.1:37881-65651 GCA_029593785.1 Cabassous unicinctus
TTTTAGGTACCAGGGCTGGGGATTGAACCCAGGACCTTATGTGGGAAGCTGGTACTCAACCACTGAACCACATTGGCTCCCATGATTTGGGTTTTTGTTGTTGTTGTTGTTTTTAAAGATTTATTTATTTTTATTAATTTATTTCTCCCCCCTCGTTCTTTGCGCTCGCTGTCTGGTCTCTATGTCTGCTTGTCTTCTTATAGGAGGCACCAGGAACTGAACCCTGGACTTCCAATGTGTAAGGGAGGTGCCCAATCACTTAAGCCACATCCACTCCCTGATAATTGTCTCCCTTGTTGTGTTATCTCATTGTGTCATCTAGTTGCGTCATTTAGTTGTGTCATCTTTCTGGCCAGCCTGTCGCGTCAGCTCCCTGTCTTGCTTATTTTCTCCAGGAGATGCCGGAAACCGAAGTGGGACCTCCCATGTGGTAGGTGGGTGCCCAACTGCTTAAGCCACATCTGCCTTCCCATGAGTTGGGTTTTTCATTTGTTTGTTTGTTGTTTTTTTTTTTAGGAGGCACTGGGGTCCGAACCTGGGACCTCCCATGTGGGAAGCATGTGCTCAACTGCTTGAACCACATCTGCTTCTCTCTATAGTTTTAATAATTCATTATTTGAATTATGGAAGATGATGCACAAAGACCAAAAGGAGATCCTTATTGTCTAATCATTACTACACAGTTTAATATAGTGCTCATTTATAGGATGATGACATGTGTTAATCATTTTGTGATGCTTTCTTTTAAAAGGGGCCAAAGTCCTTTTTTTAAAAAAAGATTTATTTTAAATCTTTGTTTGTGCTTGCTGTCTGCTCGTTGTGTTAATTCTTTGTCTGCTCATCTTCTTTTTAGAAGGCATTGGGAACCAAACCTGGGACCTCCCATGTGGGAAGGAGCATCTAATTGCTTGAGCCACATCCACTTCCTGCTTGTGTCTCTCATTGTGTTTCCTTGTTGTGTCATCTCCTGGCGTCATCGTGTTGAGTCATCTTGTTGCATCAGCTTGTTGTGCTAGCCCATGGTGTCAGCTCGCTGTCTGGCTCATCTTCTTTAGGAGGCACCAGGAACCAAATGTAGGACCTCCCATGTGGTAGGTAGGCATCCAACTGCTTGAGCCACATCCACTTCCCCATAGTACTTTTTTTTTTTTTTAAGTTTTTTAAAAGATACACAGTACTTTTTGATAATGGATTTTGAGGTCCTTCCAAAAACAGGCAGTCTCTAGGAAAAAAATAATTAATACAGAATTTTAAATAATTATCTCTAATTGTTACTTATTGAACAATTGCCACAAAAGTTAGCAGTTTAAAATAAAAAACACTTATTTTCTTATAGCTTCTATGGGTTAGGAATTCATGAGGGGCATAGTTTGGCAGTTCTGGCTCAGAATCTCTTATTTTATTTTATTTTTTGTTTATTTTGTTTTTCTCTTTTTATTTTAATTTTTTGGCATCTCTTATGAGGTTGCAGATAAGCTGTTGTGTAGGGCTGCAGTGATCTGAAGACCTGACTGGGCTTACTTACATGGCTGTTTGCAGAATGCCTCAGTTCCTTGCCATGCGGGCCTCTTCAAGGACTGCTCAAGTGTCCTTATGACATGGCAGCTGACTTCCCCCAGAGCAAATGAAAGAAGGGAGAAGCAAGGCTGAAGCCACAATGCCTTTTATGAAAGCCTCATCACATGCTCTCACTTCTGCTATATTCTATTGGTCATGGAGACCAATCCTGATGGAGTATGGCTGTGCTCTACAAAAGGATGTGACTACCAGAAGGTGAGGATCTTTGGGGGCCACACTGGAGGCTGGTACGATTCTGCTCTCTGGCCTCCTATGATTCATGTCTCTCCCACGTGCAAAATGTACTCACCCCCCCCAAAGTTTCATCAGAGTCTCATGCCGTTACAGCATCAGTTCAAAGTTTAGAATATCGTTGTATAAATCAAGTTCAAGTAGAGATGAGACTTCTCACATTTAATTCCTTAAGTACGGCTCCTTGAGTGTAGTCCTCTCCATCTGAAGGCTGTGAATTAAAGAGAAGTTATCTGCCTCACACACACCCAACTTATTACGGTGAGATAGGCATAAGATAACAACTATATAGACACTCCTATTTAAAAAGGGGGATTAAGGGAAGTCACACAAGAGTTACTGGCCCATAGCAATTCTGAAATCCAGTGAGGCACAGGTTGGCATTTCCTTGATTAGGAGTAATTCTCCATGACTCTTGACTCCACCCTCTGGTCTCTTGGTTCCACACCCTGAGTCATCCTTCCTTTCTCATGAAAGATAGCACATGCTTGCAGTTTTCTTAGCTGACTTCCTGGTTGTAGAGATTTGGGGCCCAAAGATCTCTTTTCATTTTGTTCTGTTTCCCTTTTGGTCCAAGCTGGTGGTATATCTACCAATATAGGTTTCTTCTGCAAATGTAATTCTCCAAATATCTCCTATCTTCCTTATGGCCATGCATATTGATGGAAGTGGGCCCTATTCCAACTCCCAAGGGAGAAACTTGGATTGAATTAAGACAAATATGGTGACTTTTTCCACCTTACCAGAGACTGATTAAGATATGGTCAAGTGATGCCATACTGACCAGTGAGACAGAGAGGAAGATTGTTCAGGGGTGTCTGAGAAAGGTTTTCTTTGCTGACAAAAAGACCTCCAGAGAGGAAAGAACTAGATATTGTATGTCTGCATATCACATGTGCACTTGTCACCTTGTGACCTTGAGGCTGGCAGAGGAAAAAGAGGGAAAAGATGGAAAGCGCTTAGGTTCTTCATTATATAATTGAGTGACTACATTAACCAATGTTGGACAAACAGATTTTTTAAAATTTTAAACCATGTGCTAGTTGTGGTCATGAATTTAAAGCGAAACCCAGTCAGCATGGTGCCGTGAAGGCTAGAGAAAGTGGTGGATAAGTGGGGTACAAGCAGGATTATGTGTTTGCCAAGCACAGTGGGTGGTCTTTACAAGGAAGTGATTATAGTGATGCCTTTTCTCCCTTTCTTCTCCTTTCCCCCTTTTCTCTGCTCCCGCTTCTTTCTTGTGTTTCTACCCCTCTCTCCTTCTGCTTCCCTCTTCACTTTCCTCCTTCTTTTTTCCCTTCACCCTTTCTCCTTCTCTAGAAATTGACCTGATTCTTATTCCTCTTTGAGCTATCATTTGTTTGCATGCATTGTCTGATTTAATCCTTATAACGACCCTCTGTAGTAGGTACTGATAATATTCCCATTTTTTAGTTGAGAGACTAGATTAAGCAACTTGCTCAGGTTATACAGCTACAAATGGCCAAATGGGCATCTAGACCAAGCCTATTTGCTCCAAAGTCTGTGCTTTAATCTCTATGCAGGAGTGAAAGGACCTCTTCTAAAAGAAAGACAATTAAAAAAATATTATGTTAATATATTATGTACAACATAAAACTTCCCATTTTAACCCACTTTCAAGTGTATGATTCAGTAGCATTAATTACATTCACAATCTTGTGCTACTTTCACCATCATCCATTACCCAAACTTTTCCATCACCCCAAACAGAAACTCTGGTACCCATGGAGCATTAATTCCCCATTCCTTCCCACCCCTCACTGGTAACCTGTAATCTACTTCAAAAGAAAATTTGCTAGCTCTTAGTGTCAAATGAATTGAGTTCATATACTTACTTGGATATAGATAAACAGAAGACTAGGGCCAAGGCCTCTAATTCTTGTGGGAGCCAATATTGCAGCTTAAAAGAATCAAACTTTAAGTGTTTATTTTCCTTTAAAACTACAGGAGATATAAACCTTGAAAGTTTAAAACAAGATCAAGATTCTAAGTTCTCTAAACAATTCTTAGCCTATTAAATTAGCTCTTTCCCCAGAGAACTGGTTAACTTTGCCATCCCTTAGATATCTGGATAAGAGTAAAATTCTAGTGCCAGACCCTCTCACCTACCCCCACCTATTCAGTGAGTCTACAATGAGCTGCTAAAAGGGTGGCAACCACCTGATTATCTCTTTTTCTAGAATACTTTATACCAAACCATGCCTAAGGCCGCTTTCTATAGGAGGTCTAAGGAAATGAATCTGTGTATTAGCTCAGATGACTAAGGGACAAAACCTTCACTCTTGGCGTCCTGATTATGGAATTGTTTAACGGGAGTCATAATAAGTTTTGAAACAGGAAATTTATCCCCAAAATGCCCATGGAATCTTCTGCCTCTGGTAGTCTTATTAATCTGTAGCTTATTGGGGACCCTTAGGATTTCAAATTTCTTTGAACACAGTGCCAAAGAAAATGTTTTCTTTGTCTTCTGATTTGGGTGTTGTTTAGAGAAAGTGATATTTATTTTGGAGGTGGGCAGTCTTCTGGTCCTCTTATGGATCGGTTGAAATAACTCACAAAGAGCCCTGATGCCCCAGAACATTTACAATTTTTGAATATTCACTCCTACCTATTTAAAAAACTTAGAGGAAAACAGCAACACTTATTCTTTTATTATGTTAATCTCATTTACATACCGAATGGAATTGTTTATATAGGGGATTTTGGCTGTGGTACTGTTTGCCTAAGGAAGAAAACATGGTAGCTGTCTTGTCATGCAATATTTACTGTCTGCAAGCAGTATGTATTTAGAGAATCTTGCTAAAATATTGCATGACAGGAAATTTCAATAAGCATGTTTAAATGAATTCTAAGAAACCAGACAGAAAGGAAATATGCCTCTATGGTTCTGCAACATTTATCTCCCTGCATGGAAAAGGGTAGGGTAAGACTTTGAATGATAGATAGTCGAAGAGAAAAATGCACATTAATCTATGGCTTAATGTGTTCCCTAAATGTCTTAATTGCTTTTAAAGCAATATAAATAAATAACATTCAAAGGATGTGAATTATTCCAAAAAATGATTTTCCTGATATAAGGGCTCCTATTTCAAATAATATTTATAAGGCACTAGAAATAATTTGCAGCCTAGAGTTGAGAAACCTGTGGTTGTGAAATCTGAATTTACCAAGTGTTAGAGCAGGAACATGTTTTGTTTTTACCAGAAGGCCAATGCTTGCCCTAGGGATTCAGGAGTTATTTCACAAAGGAAGGAAGGATCAACTCTCTCAGGAGGAGACAGGTCTTGGGTGAATCGCTCCAGAGGATTCTGGATTGCTAAGTCTTAATGGCAATTATAGTGCTTTAAAGTTAGGAATTGAACCTGAAGATAGACTCAGCATGCCCAGAGTTTTATTTTTGAATAGAACATTGTATGTCCTATAGAGAGATGTTAAAAAAAAAAGAGGATTGTTTTAAATGAACGTCAGTTTTCTGAATTAAAAGTGAATGCATTTGGTTGTAATGCTTCTCCTCACTCCCCCCTCAAGTGATTAAAACAAAAATCTAAAAGTTGGTTTCCATTTTAGAGAAGTTTTAATATTGAACTTTATTTAATTCATAAAACTCAGCTTATCCTCATTTTTGTACCTACAAGTGTTCCCCCTTTGTCCTTCCTCACATATGAAGGTTCTGTGGCATTTTTAACTTTGACCATGACTCATGATGAGAAATAAATTTTACACCATGACCCAGGATATAAATCCATGTAAAAATACATATACACATATGTGTGTATATATATATATGAAACACAAGTTACATAGAACAATACTCACACTTACTTTGTTGTACTGTGATTCTTTTTTTCTATTCTAGTGGGAAAAAATCGATTTCATGGCCCACTCATGAGTTGCGACCCACAGCTTGATAAAACACTATCTAGACTCTAGAGAAATAACAGAATTGAACAACCACATTTTGTTGACTTTCAGGAATTCTGAAACGAAGTCAAACCTCCCTCCTTTCTTCTACATCGTCCTCCATGATTTTCCCTAAACATTTATTTCCTCCCTACATTATATTCAGACCTGGGATTTATGGGTTGAAAGATGGAAAGAATATTTTTTATCACTGCAAGCTTCAGGAGTAGAGGAAGTTGCAGTTTGAAAGTGTCTCATAGGCACTCATAGCTGTTAAGGAATGAAAGAACTGTAACTTGGGTACAAATATCAGATTCCTGCTGGGTACACTTTAAACCTCTTGTAGAGGTGGTCTTTTATTATAGATGTACTCACTTTATGTGATAGATGAGTTTTCAGAATGCTAGTATACATTTAATGTTTGTAAATGGCCTTGTTTTTTAAGCACAGTGGAGGGCTATTTAAAAGAATTCTCCCTCCCCTTTTAAAAATTGACAAATCCTTTTGTATTATACATAATAATTCTAGAATGTCAACTCTAGGAAGGTAGCGATTTTTTTTCAATTTTTTCACTGAAGTATCCCTGACCCCTAAAACAGTGCCTGGCACATAACTAGTGACTATTAAATATGTGTACAATTACTCTAGACAGAGTGTTTTCTAAAGATTTTCCCAACTGATACATATCTGTGTCCCCATAGCATGGAGGGTTATATATTGTGTTTGTTGCTGGTATCACATTTTCTAGAAGACTTTTGGGTCAAAATTACATTTAAAAAATAAGCTCATTAACTTAAAATTGGTTCTTTAAGTGTGGCAATTGATGTTAGGAAAGGAAGAACAAATAACCACTGGAGACAAAAGAAATTCTAAGAATAAGATCGACCAGGCCCATGGAGGGAGGGTGAGGAATATTGTCATTCAGTCCTCAAATTCTGAGAAGTAGATAGTATTTTTAGCCCCTTTTGAAGAAATTGAGGTTTAGAGGGATTAAGTAAATTGCTCAAGGTTACACAGCTGGTAAACAATTAATGTGGAATTTGAATCCAGGCCCATCATTTTTGCTATTACAGTACTTGAGGCTGAATTTTATTAAGACACTAAAGTCAACTTATACAGTGTGGTTTGAAATCCACGTTGGCATTCATTCATTCATTCATTTAAACAAATGAATTGAGAACCTACTGTACACCAGGTAATAGGCATACATTGGTAACCAAACAGATATGGTCCCTGCTCTCATGGACCATAGAGTCTGTTGGAGAGATAATAGACATAGATGGATAATAGACAAATACATAATGGACAAGTAAAGAAACAAATAAAAAATTTCAAAATGTGATAAAGGAGGAAACAAAGAGTACCACGAAAGAAAAACAGATGGGAAGCCTAGGGTGGCGTATTTTAAGACGGCGTTGTCTAGCTGTTCTTTTAAGCTGGAAGCTGAAGGATGAAGAGCCTGGACTTTCTAAGGGCAGTGGGGGTAAGGGGAAAGGGAGGCAGGGCACTGTCTTCCAGGTAGTGAGAATGACCTCTGTACAAGTCCTGGGGCAAAAAAGAATTCCCCTAGTCAGACAGCAGCTTTGTGATTCAAGGACAGAAGGACAGGAAATGTGGCTGGAGAAGTTGGCAAGGGCCAGATCATGCAGGATCTTAGAGGCCATGGAAAGGAGTTGGGATTTTGTTACAAATTCAAAGGGACAGCCATTCTCAAATCGGTCCTTTCTGACAACCCATTGGTCTTTCAGTAACAAAGAGAGGCTCTTAACTGGAATAGCAAGTAGATCCATTACATCAAATAAAATTTCGATATCTAATTAATTAGCGTGTATTAACTACTATATATCCTTCACTATTTTCCAGTGTTCGAACACCTTTTCCGGGCAACTTATTATTTATTTATTTATTTATTTTTTGTAATGCCCTGTTTGAAAATGCCCAGTGTTTTATTTTTGTTCCTGTATTATCTATTCCTATAACCCATTATCCTCTTATATGGATTGGCATTTAGTAAACACTTATTGAAGGCTTACTGAGTGGCTTCTATGGATCCTAACCTAAAGAGCTTGCAGACTAATAGCAGAGTTAAATACATAAGCTATTATATTATAAGGCAAAAAATGCTCAGTAGCATAAGATATAGCAGTAAAGTACTCCTGGGAGTTCAGAAGAGAAAGAGATTCCTTTCAGCCCTGGGGGGCTGAGGGGGAAGGGTGGACGGAGGATTAAGAGAGACTTCCTGATGGAGGTTGCATTAACTCATGGCTTTGAAAGGATAAATAGGATTTTGACGTTTGGAAGTTGAGAAACGGGAAAAATCTTGTTAAAAGTTCTAAGTATAAGTGTGTGTGTGCTTGTGTGTGTGTGAATTTATCATGGGCCTCACTGTGTGCGCGGATCCTCAGTTTGCTGTGATTGTCACCAGACCCTTGGGAAACATCCAGGACTAAAATAGTTTGAATGTGTTATGCAGTAGGATTGAAGTTCATAGAGCTCTGCAGGAAATTATTTGTAGTTCTAGCCAGGGCTTTTTGACTTTCTCAGCTGCTTAAATTTATTAACAGATTATATGGAGGCCTAAAGAATTAGAGAGAGAGTTTTAAAAGAGCACTGAGTAGGGAGACAAAGAGTCCAGTCTTGTTCTACTGCTCTCTTGGTGTGTGATCTTATCTCTAACACTGTATTTCTCTGTTTATAAAAGGGAAAATGATGATTCTGTTCCCTCTATCCCCTTCCCTATTATGGCATAGATGACTACGAAAGGTAATGAAAAAAACTCAGGAGAAAGGTGTTGTAATATAGCAAAACAACAATTAAAAAAGTACTATTATGCAAAATGACGTTGTTTAAACACTTCCCTTTTAGGCAGAAGCCTTTGTATAGAACTATGGGGTAATTTAAAATTCCCTCCCTTTTCCTTTTTCTTAAACAAAATATCTCAGCTTTGAAGTTAATACAAGACTGGAGGTATTTAAATTTGTGGCTATGTGTGGTCAATTCAGAAGGCTGTAAGTTAAGGTAATTTGTAAGTCTGTTTTTCCTAACAAACAGGGGCAGGGAGGGGAGAAAAGGGGTGGGGAGGGGATGCCCTTTGGTGAAATCTGGAAGTGAAAAGTTAAAAAAAACAATACAAAGTTAAAAAATAGAGTTCACAATTATAGGATGCTCTTATACTGAATTAGAATAAAAACATAAAACATATTTGGGGGAAGGTTGAAGATGCTATAAAGAGAGTTTTCTTAGAAAAGGGACTCTAATAGAAAGTGGAGGTGCAATATTGATATGTTTTATTCTGTATGTTATATCCTGAAAAAAAAAAACAAAACAAAACACAAAACACACCTTAAATTGAAGAATGGTAAAGTACATTGCTGTTAACAACATCCATCACATCCACCCACCTTCTCTAATTCTTTCTACATTAATATATTTAGATAATTGTGATTACTACCTGAAGGAGATTATTCTTTCTGATCTTAATTTGAAACGATTCTGATTTTGACACAAAGAAGACAAAGGAAACCAGGACTTTTAGTTAATTAGTAAAGCTGTTTCTTACAGGTTTAGAAAAACTCCCAATACATTTTAACCTCCATTTCAAATCAGAGCAATACCACCGATATATTCTTTTTATATATAATTTAATGCTCTTAAATATTTTTTCAAAATATATTTTTTCTATATATTCTTTTTATATATAATTTAATGCTCTTAAATATTTTTTCAAATAAAATATTTTGAAGGAAACCTTGACATTTACATATTAATTTAAAAGTAATCCCTAATGCCAACCCAGAGTTTCTAGGGGTTATGTTAAAAAATGTAAAATATTTTAGAAATGTTTTTTAAAAAGTGTGTATTGAAAATACTTCTCTTTTATTTTTTATACCAAATTTTTAACACTTGCCAATAGCATAGCCAGATTTAGTGCAGATTGAATGGGAAAATTAAATCTGCAAAGGGAATGGGAAAACACGATTTCTTGGAGAGGTATAGCAAGAAGAAGGTTAATCTTTACATAACAAAATTGTAGGGATAAGTACATAAAGCCACCTATAAAATAGGACATTAATAATATTAATTGTATAAATGTTTTCACAATTTTAAATACATTTCTCTGAGGTATAACAAAATTTTTGTTATCGTATATATGTGTGTATATGTATGGCATGCAAATAAACCTATTTTATATTTTACTTATTATTTTTGACCAAATACATCCTTAAAACTGGTACATCAGTTAATAATAAAGAGCTATTTTGTAAATAGCAAATATTGTAGAATAACCTTAAGCAATACTGTTTCTCTGTAACTGCTTCTGAAATATTTTTCATATAAATATGATGCATGTTACTGAAATTTAATTATAAATATTTATATATGCTTGTATGTATATGTGTATATGTACATATATGTGTATATGTATATATATGTATATACCTTCACTATGTCTTGTGAACTATACATTCTTAGCCATTTAATTTAGCACCTATTACCAGCCTCTGAGCCTTTATCCTGCTGTCCTGAATTGAATGTGTTCTGGAATGGGTGTACTACAGTGTGATCTTTCTCTGTCATTTGTTGTGTGTTCTGGCAAACCCATAATAGCTATCAAAAGTTATACATGAACAGTACTTTGTTGCAAAGTAACAAAGGAAGAATACCATCTGGGTATTAAAATGATTTTTAAGGTAGCTTGAGGTATCTTCAAGTGAAGGGTGAAGGAAAAATAGTCAAGAGTAGCTTTTAAGGATTATTGGAGTCCTTTGACATTATGAAGGGCATTTTAAAAATTGCCAATCTTGGAGGATTGACTGATAATTGCAGGAAAGGTAGTTGAAGATGACTATTACCTAAGGGGTGCAGTGACTTCAGAGGATTTGAAGAGAACAATTGCTGATTTACAAAGCATCTCCACAGGGGCTATGCTAAAAAAAACTCCATATAGACTGATTTAGTTTGCACACCTATTTCAGTAATGCACTCCCTCACCCCCAATCAGGATTAAACAGAATATTCATGCAATTAGCCTTTACTCTGGCAGAAAAACCTAATAACAGCTGTGAATGAGTGGGGAGGGTGCCCAAAATTGTTATTTCCACAACACTGGGGACAAAAATATATAATTTGTTCTTTTTTTCCTTTGGTTATTTCAAGCAGTAGTCTTCTAAGTGGAGGTAGGTGTAATCAAGGGAGGTGGCACAGATCCTTTATTTTTTTTCTTTGCTTCCAGTTTACTGTAAGGTTATTGCAATGAACATGTATTGGGTGAAGTGAATTTATAGATTATATTACATAGTTAAATTAAAATAACTCTCACAGATTGGATGCATAGCTTAGCTTGTAAAGATTTCTGCAAAAAAACTTTGTTTTGAAGCTATTACTGATGATGAAATGAAAATGATAAAAAAAAAAAGAGCCCACTTTTCTCCCCTCCTAGTAGAGCGCTTCTTCAGCCACTTTGCAAGATAAAAATAACGATGATATGATTAGATCTAATTATAAAATGGGCCACCCCCCCAAATTATCAACGAGTTTTGAGTTTTGAATCTACATCCACTAGTGTTAATGGTAAACCTCACCTAAGTGTGCATTAGGCTTTGAGATAATTCATTCAACAAATCTTTACTGAGCACTTGCTAGTGGTCAGGCAGTGTTCTACATGCTTGAGGTCCATCAGTGAGCAAAACAGATAAAGGCCCTTATTCTAGTGTAGCTTACTTTCTATCAAGATAGTTAATAAAAGGCATAACAACATTTATCTCAGAAGACAATGATCTTAGAAGACAATAATTGTTAAGGAAAAAAGGAAAAAAGCAACAGGGTAAGAGGGATTAGGAGTCTTAGGAGTGGGGCAGGTGCAATTTTTATTTATTTATTTATTTACTTTTATCCATTTTTACCACCCCCCTTGTTTTTGCTGGTTCTGTGTCCATTCTCTGGGCAACTCTCTGTGTCCGTTTCCTGCCCTCTCTTCTCTTCCTTCTCCTCCTGACTTCACTGGGATTCAGTCCTCGGAAACTCCGATGTGGGAGAGAGGCATCCTATCGCCTGCGCCACCTTGGTTCTTGTTTTTTCAGTGCATCTCGTCTTGGCTGTCCCTTGTGTCACTCTCCTGTTACGTCATCATCTTGCTGTGTGGCGCACAGGGCCTGGTGGTGCACCTGCGCACGGGGCCTCGTGGCCCACACATCTTCTATATTTGTCTTTTTAAAATTTTTACCAGGAGGTCCTGGGGATCGAACCCAGGTCCCTCCATATGGGAGACAGATGCCCAACCACCCAAGCCACATCCATCCCCCTGCTATATCTCTTAAGGTTGACCAAAGATACCCAAAATTACAGTCTTTTCCCATACAGGATGGTCATATAATAAATTAGGCTTAGTTTATCACCAGCATTCTAAAAGCCAGACCTAGGGAGAAAAACTAGGTGTGGGGACACATGCATGGTTTCTAATATAGCGAATGTTTAGCCTACCCTGATTATCACAAAATCAGGACAGAGAGAATATTTGCATGGCAGGTGCAATTTTAAATAGAATTGTCAGGGTAGGCCTTAAAGATGACATTTGAGCAAAGACATGAAGGAGATGTATATTTGATATACTATCCTCCCAAGCTATCTGCAGGTTGTATATTCTTTAAATCGGGGTTTATAGTTACTGAAGATAATGTGAAAGTGCTGGGTCCATAATGACCATGGTATATAATAGTTTGAATAGCTGTATAGAGTAAAGGGAGACTAATATTTATTAAACGACTGTTATGGGCCAATTATTAGTTGGACTATTTATTTATTTATTTATTTATTTATTTTAAAGATTTATTTATTTTTATTTATCCCCCCCTTGCTGCTTGTGCTGCTGTGTCCATTCGTTGCGTGTCTTCTCTGTGTCTGCTTATCTCCCCCTTGCTGTGAGGTCTTGCCGCATCAGCCCACGGCGCCGCGCAAGCCGGCCTGCCCTCGCAAGGAGGCGCCGGGAAGCGAACCCAGGGCCTCTCATATGGTAAACGGGTGCTCTATCCATTGCGCCACACCCGCTTCCTGCCGTGAGGTTGCTGCATCAGCCCACCGCACCGCTCAGGCCGGTGTGCCCTCACAAGGAGGCCTCGGAACGCGAACCCGGGCCTCCCATATGGTAAACGGGGGCTCTATCCACTGAGCCACACCCGCTTCCTAGTTGGGCTATTTATGTACATTATTTTGTATAACCCTGTAAGGTAAATATTATTAGTCCCATTTTATAGCCAAGGCTTACAGATACCAAGTACCTTATTTAAGGACACATAGCTAAGTAGGTAATAGAGTTGGTGCTGGACATCTAATTCCAAATCCCGTTCTCTTTTACAATGCCAGGCCTTCCAAAGAAGTTTCATCAGTTGATTATGGCTGTTAGGAGAAGTGTGTTGAGAAGGATTTCAAGGCCAAAATCCAGGATCCAGTATAAAGAAATACTTTGCTTAATATGATGTTTATTATAGCACAAGAGTAGGGAATAAAAGCATGTTATTTGTTGTCTCTATACTGCCATGCTGGTTCTTGAGATAAACATCTCAAAAACAAATGAGGGGAACAGATGTAGCTCAAGTGGTTGAGTGCCTGCTCCCATGTATGAGGTCCTGGGTTCAATCCCTGGTACCTCCTGAAAAAAAAAAAAAGGCAATTTAGATACAGTGATGTAGTTCATGAGCAATATTTTGAATGGACTCATATTTCTTCCAGCAACCATATTATTCTTTCTAAGACACCTTAGTTTGTCACTTCCCCATTAATCTTCAATACCCCACCTCTGTGTAATGAATAAACTATCACTAATGTGGCCCCAACCCACCTTCCCAACATCCAGGTTCTCTGCCTTTTTTGTCTGTATTTTTCTCTGACTAGCAGGCTTACACGGACTGTCAAAATTACCCATATTTTAAAGTACTGCTTCCTAGTAAAGTAGAATGTTTCTAAAACTAGGATTTCTATACAGAAAGTCTGGATAGCTCTCTGTCAGAGATAATGTAGAAAGAATAACTATACTATATTATAGAGCATAAAAATTTTAAGAACTTTTAATAGAGGTGGTAAAATGTGGTGATTATTATTAGAAATTTTGGAGTCAACCATACACTTACTAATTCTGGGAAATATTACTTAAACTTTCTGAGAGTTTCCCTGAATAGCATCAGAATCTTGGATATTATTAAAATTTGCTTTGTAATCTAGTCCCTGATTTTTTTTTTGGGTAAATGTCCACTTGTGCTTGTAAAGAATATGTATTCTCTAATTATTGAATTCAGAGTTCTATATGTTCATTAGCTCAAGCTTAAAACATCTGAATCTACGCATATCTATTTTTTTTTTTAAAGATTTATTTATTTATTTATCCCCCCCTTGCTGCTTGTGCTTGCTGTGTCCATTCGCTGTGTGTTTTCTCCGTGTCTGCTTATCTTCCCCTTGCTGTGAGGTACCACTGCTTCAGCCCACCGCACCGCGCGGGCTGGCCTGCCCTCCCAAGGAGGCCCCGGGAAGCGAACCCGGGGCCTCCCATATGGTAAACGGGAGCTCTATCGATTGAGCCACACCGCTTCCCCTCTACGCATATCTATTATCTGTCGTTGCTCAGAGAGGTGAATTAGAATCTCACATCATAATGGTAAATTCAGCAATTTCTTTTTCTGTACATTTTTGCTTTATGTATTTTGAGGCCATGTTTTAGATTAATATAATTTCAAAATTGTTAAATTTTCCTGGTGAATTTTTCTTTTTGTTGTTATGTAGTGACTCTCTTTGTGCTTGTGCATATTTGCCTTAAAATCTCTTTTAACCAATATTAATATTTCATATCAGCTTTCCTTAGTACATATTTGAAAGAAATAATATTTTCTATTCCTTTACTTTCAGTTTTTCTATGATATGTTCTTATATTTTAGGTGTTTCTCTTATAAACAATATATACAAGGTTTTGCTTTATTAACTCAATATGAGTATTTTTTTTAAACTGGTAAATTTAGTTGATTTGTATTAATTTGGGTTGTTGATATTTCTTTACATCATCTTACTCTTTCATAAATCTGCCACATTTCACCCTCTGGACTCCCAAAAGACGTGTTCTTTCTACATGCAAAATATATTCATTCATCATGGTATCCCAAAAGTCTATAGTCATTTAAGTAACAACTCTAAGTCCAAAGTCTCATCAGTATCAGTTATGAGTGTCTTCTGTCCTGGGGCAAAATTCCTCTCCATCTGTGGACCTATGAAACCTAGAAAACATGGTATCTGCTTCTAAAATACAAGGGTGGCTGGCACTCATCATCTCATTTCGTGCTTTCTGATTACCTAGGCTTTTTTTGTTTGTTCCTTCACTTTGCCCCTATCTTTTCCTTCATTCTAATGCATTGCTTAGGTTTTCTGTATTCCTTTTTTCTTTCTGTCTTTGTTGCTCGGGAAGTTATACATTCTATTCTGTTATTTCAGTGGCTACCAACATATTTTATTGAAATTCTTATTATGAAATATTTTATATATACAAAAGAATATGTATAATGTGTAATGCACACATAAGTTATAAAGAATAATAAAATGAATATCTGTATAGTTAACTTATAGCTTAAAAAATAGAACTTTAACAGCTCAATTGAAGCATCCAATAAGTTATTCCTTACCAATCTTGCCAAAAATGATTACAATCCTGAATTTTTGCTCATATTTTTCCTGCTTTGCCTTATACTTTGATTATGTGTGTTAAACACACACACACATTCACACACATTAGTTTTACTTGTTTTTGACCTTTAAGTGGAGTCCTACTTAAGTGGTTTCTGTTCTTTTGCAACTTGCTTTTTTCCTCTACATTATATATTAAATTTTTAAGATTTATCTGGGTTGATATGTGCAGTTACAATTCATTCTTTTTTTTGGGTTGGGGGGAGGTACCGGGGATTGAACCCGAGACTTCGTACATGAGGAATCAGGTACTCAACCACTGAGCTACACCTGCTCCCTAATTCATTCCTTTTATAATCTTAAATTTTCCTGATCAGTTTGACTAGAGGTTTATCAATTTTAATTTAATCAATTTCTCAAAGAGGTTTGGTTTCACTGATTTCTATTTCATTGGTTTCTGCTCAGATTTTTATAACTTCCTTTTCTACTTATTTTGAGTTTTATTTGATCTTCTTTTCTAGCTTCTTTATATGGAGGTTGAAGCCATTGATTTAAAACCTTCTTTTCTTTCTTTTTCCTTTGTACCTTTTTACTATAAGTACATTATTCTTGTGGCTATTAAGGCAAAACACAAAACAACACCAAACACCCTACTTTATAAAATAGTGGCATAAAAGGACCATTTTACTTTGCTCATGTTAAGAATTCAGACAGGGCACAGTGGGGTGGCCATTTCAGCTTTATGATATCTGGCACCTCAGCAGAGAAAGCTCACTGGCTGGTGTGTTTTGACAGCCAGAGTACGGTATCGTCTGGGTTGGTTTCACTCATGTCTGTGTGTAGAAGCTGGCTTTGCCTAGAGGACCTACATGAGGCTCGCCCTGCGACCAGGGCTTCCTAGCAGCAGGGGCGTCTCAGGGCATTCAGACCCTTACCTGATGGCTGAGGTCTCCCAGGTGAATGACCAGTGTGAACCAGGCTCATGGCCTTTTCAAACATAACCATGGAAGTTACACAGTCCTGCTTTCTTTTCTGATATAGATGCTTTAGTGCTATAAATTTCCCTCTGAATACAGCTTCAGCAGTATCCCACATACTTTGATATGTTGTATTGCCATTTTTATTCAGATCTTTTTTAATTTCTTCTTTGACCCATAGGTTATTTGGAAGTTTAATTTTCAAATACTTGGGGATTTTCCACATGGTCTTCTGTTATTGATTTCTAATTCATTTCCATTATGATCATAGAATATGCTTTGTGTGCCTTGAATCCTTTTAAATGTATTGAGAATTGCTTTATTGCCCAGAATATGTATGGCCTATCTTAGTAAATGTTCTGTGTACACTTGAAAACAGTGTGTACTCTGCTATTGTTGGGTGGGGTGTTTTATAAATTTCAATTCAATCAGGTTGGTTGAATAGTGTTTTTCAAGTCTTCCATATTCTTGTTGATTTTCTATTTTTTCTATCAATTTTTGAGACAGGAGTATTGGAATTTCTTACCATAATTGCGGATCTATCAATGTCTCCTTGCAGTTTTATCGGATTTTTTTCTTCATGTATTTTGAAGCTCTGTTATTAGATTCATAAATGTTTAGGATTATTATGTCCTCTTGATGAATTGACCCCTTTATCTTTATGAAATGACCTTCTTTATCTCTGGTAATAGTCTTTGCTCTGAAATCTACTTTGATATTAATATAGGCCCTCCAGCTTTCTTTTGATTAGTATTAGCTTGATATAACTTTTTCTATTCTTCTACTTTTATGTGTCTTTATATTTACAGTGGGTTTCTTGTAGGCAGCATATAATTGGGTCTTACTTTTATACCTCTACTTTTTAGTCCTGTTTAGTTTTACCCATATTTACATAATTTACATTTAATGTGATTATTGGTGATGGCTAAGTTTAAACTATCTTGCTATTTGATAATTTTTCTTTCCCTTTTCCATTTTTTCTTCCTTCTTTTGGATTGTGTACTGTTTATGATTCCATTTTATCTCCTTTGTTGGCTCATTAGCCAAAACTTTTTGATTTATTATTTTAATGGTTGCTTTAGCTAGAGTTTATAGTATACGTCTTTAATTTATAGTATACAATATGCATTCAAATGATATTACAATACTTCATGCATGTTATATGCACCTTATCATAGTACATTTCCATTTCTGCTTCCCCAGCCTTTGTGCTATTGTTGTCTTACATTTTACTTTTACATATCTTATGAACCCCACACCACATTGTTATTTTTGTTTATATTTTAACAAGATTTAAGTAATAAGAAAAAAAAGCTATATTTATCCACATAGTTACTATAGCTGATGCTCTTTATTCTTTTGGGTAGATCCATATTTCCATATGGTATCATTGCCCTGTCTGAAGGACATTCTTTAATATTTCTTGTGCAGATCTGCTGGTGATGATTTTTTACAGCTTTTGTATGTCTGAAGGAGTCTTAATTTCACCTTTATTTTGAAAGATATTTTGACTGGGTATAGAATTGTAGGTTGACAGGTTTTTTCCCCTCTTTTAGCACCATATAGATGTTGCTCTATTGTCTTCTCACTTGCATCGCTTTCAATAAGAAATTTACTGTCATTCTTATCTTTTATTTTCTGTAATGTTTGAATTAAAGAGTAATATGTCTTTTTTTCCTCTGGCTGCTTTTAAGATTTTCTCTTTATCACTGATTTTGAGCCATTTGATTATTATGTACCTTGGTGTGGATTGGTTTTATGTGCTTTGGGTTCGTTGAAATTCTTGGATCTGTGGGTTTATAGTTTCCATGAAATTTGGAAAAAAATCAGCTATTTTTTTTTAAAGACTTATTTATTTACTTTATTTATTTATTTTTATCTGCCCCCTGCTCCAGATGGTTCTCTCATCTGTCTGCTCATTGTTTGCCTTCTTCAGGAGGCAGTGGGGACCGAAGCTGGGACCTCCCACATGGGAGGTAAGTGCCCAATGGCCTGAGCCACATCCATTCCCCATGGGCTGTGTTGTTTGCTGGCTTGTGGCATGTACTCATTTAGGCGTCTGCTCATTGCAGCGGGTGTGGTGTCTAGCTTATTGCAGCAGGTGTGGTGTCTGCTCGTCTTCTTTAGGAGGCACCAGGCCCCAAACCCAGGACCTCCCATGTGGTAGGTGGGCACCCAACTGGTTGAGCCACATCTGCTTCCCCTATTATTTCTCAAATATTTTTTCTGTCCCTTGCCCTTTCATTTTTGGGGGACTCCAATTGCAGATATATTAGGCAACTTGGAATTGTTTCACAGCTCACTGATGCACTGTCCTCTTTTTTTTTTTCCCAAAGAATAATTTCTCTCTGTTTTTATTTTTGGATAGTTTCTATATCTTTAAGTTCACTAATATTTTCTTCAACAATGTCTAGCCTGCCATTAAGCACATCCAATGTATTTTTCATTTTAGACATTGCAGTTTTCATCTCTAGATGTTTGATTTTGTCTTTTTAAAAATATCTTTTAATATCTTTACTTAACATGTTTAATCTTTTCTCTACCCTTTTGCACATACAAATGCAATTTTTTTATTATTTTAATTTTAATTTTATTTTTATTTATTTAATTTTTTAAAAACACAGATGAATAAATATATACATTTCTCAATTAAATGTACTGGATACATATAAAATTTTTTTTTAATCAAACAATATGTTACACAATAACACAAATGTGTTTGCACAAATACTGTATGAATCCGTTACTATGAACCAAATATAAATGCAATTCTAATAACTCTTTTAATGTTCTTGTCTACTAATTCTAACATCTTATCAGTTATGGATTAATTTTGATTGATTGATTTTTCTCCTCATTATAGCATACCCTTAAATTTTAAACATGGATATTTGACTTAATAATGTTTTTTTAAAAGATTTATTTATTTCTCCCCCCACCCCCCTCATTGTCTGCTCTCTGTGTCCATTCACTGTGTGTTCTTCTTTGTCAGCTTGTCTTTTCTTTAGGCGGCACCAGGAACTGATCCATGACTTAATAATGTTAATGTTAAAATCTCTAACTCCCTTTTGAATAATACAGGGATCACGAAACACTTTAATTTCTGTCATTCCTTTCTATTCACATATTTTTATTGTCATGTATTTGACTTTCACTTTGATTGTAAGTTAGACATCATTATTTTTACCTTATATAGCCAATTTCTCTTTAGTTTTACCTACATATTTACCATTTTCTTCACCATCTTTGTTTCTTTGAATTTAACACAAAAGTTTTGGATTCAGTTTTTTTTTTTTTCTGGAACATATATTAAATAATTCTTTAAGCAAGGGTTTATTTTCTCAGTTTTTTAAAAATGAAGATGTCTTTACTTTGCTCTTATTAACAAATCATAATTTAGCTGACTGTAGAATTACGTATTCATAGATATTTTTCCTTAACCTTTGAAGATATTATACTTTGCCTTCTGACTTCTAAAACTTCTATAAAATTGTCATGGAGCTGATGTGGCTCAGTGGTTGAGTGCTGGCTTCCCACATACAATGTCCTGGGTTCAGTCCCCAGGCCCAGTACCTCAAAAATTTTTTTTCAGCTTTATTATTGTTCCTTTTTGGGTAATCTATTTTTTTCTCTCTGGCTATTCTTAAGATATTCTCTCTTAAAAAAATAAGAAACTATATTAAAAAAAAGATATTCTCTTTATCTTTGATGTTCTGTAGTCTCTTACATTGTGCTGAGTCTTTAATTTCATTTATCATATTTGGTACTCATTGTGTTTTGAATTAATCAATTCTGGAAAATTCTCGGCCATTAGTATTTTTTAGTTTTATAAAAAATTGAGATGTAGGCTGTGGGGCTGTGGAGGCACAAGGGAAATCGCTGTTGCCAGGGTCAGATGCTCTGCCACCACCAACTGAAAAGCTGGATCTCTCAGCCTTGCTGCTGTGCCCACCCCTTCCCTGCCGTGACATTGGAAAAGACCTTAAAGCAGCACTGCACCGTCAAACAACCAGGAGAAGATGTCCACCTTATCTGAGAGCAGCATCCTATCAAAATCTCTGTGACAATAGGAAGAACAAGGGTGAGAAGCAGCTTCCTGAACTGGATAAAAGCAAGTTCCTTGGATGGTTCATGTCAACATGAGTGAACTAATCAAGATAATTAGAAAGTGCTTTCAGCTGAATGCTAATGAATTTTTTTTCTTATTGGTGAACAGACACAGCATGGTGAGCATTTCCACACCAATTTCTGCAATGTGTAAATGTGAAAAGGATGAAGATGGATTCATGTATATTGTATATGCACCTCAGGAGACATTTGGAATGAAATTGTGTAAGGCTAGCAAAATGCATCTATTCTAGCATTTCTAAAAAACTCTTACCAAAGGGAAAGAGGGGATGTCATTAACTGAGATTGATAAATTCATCCAATCACAGGTCATCAAAACAGTAGTGTTTCTACCTAGGAGTTTTAGGAAGTTGTTTTTGTACAACTGAGCTCCAAATGAGTACATTCAGCTTTGAAAAACTACATCTCTTTGCTTAGGGCATCTTGTTTTCAAATTTTAGAAGTTTTAAAATAAAATACGTCATATTTCAAGTTGCCAAAAAATTTTGAAATATAAATCCCATACTCTAAAATTTACAATTTTAAATTGCACAATTTTAAAAGTGCACAATTCAGTGATTTTAGGATGTTTAAAAAGTTATACTGGGAATGGATGTGGCTCAAGCCATTGAGCACCTGCTTCCCACATGGAAATTCCTGGATTCAATCCCTGGTGTCTCCTAAAAGCAAAAGCAAACAACAAGCAAACAAATGAAACAACCACCTCAGGGAAGCTGATGTGGCTCAGCGGTTGAGCACTGGCTTCCCACATATGAGGTTTTGGGTTCAACCCCTGGCCCTGGTACCTAAAAAAAAAGTTATATAACCAGTACCACTATTTAATTCCAGAACATTTTCATCAACCTTAAAAGAAACCCCAAACCCATTGCCTTCTCTCCCCACCTCCAGGCAACCACTAATCTACTTTCTGTCTGTCTCCTTATGCCTATTCTGGACATTTCATATGAATGGAATAATACAATATGTGGGCTTCTTTCACATAGCATAGTATTTTCAAGGTTCATCCATGTTGTAGCATGTATCAGAACTTCATTCCTTTTTATGGCTGAGTAATATTCCATTGTATATTTATATGGTTTTTGTTTATCCATTCATCAGTTGACGGACAGTGCTATAAATATTCATGTGCAAGGTTTTGCATGGATATATGTTTCCACTTCTCTTATATATAAGAGAGTGGAATTTCAGACTCTAATAGTAATTATATGTCTAACTTTTTGAAGAACTGCCAAACTTTTTTCCAAAGTGGCTGCACCATTTCTACAGCCATTAGCTTTTTATTTTTATTTTTTTTCCCTTTCTTTTAGCCATTAGCTTTTACATATTGTTTTTTTTTTTTTTCTATTCTCTATATTCCCTTTTTGTTGAATTCTTATTAGAGATATGTTGGAGCTTTTGTTTCTATCCTCCGTATCAACTTCTCTTTTATATTTTCCCATTTTTCAGGTCTTTGTGCTTCATTCCTCAGAGCTATCTTTTAGTTCACTAATTCTTTTTTCAGCTGAGTTTAATCTTCTGTTTGATCTATATCCTGAGTCTTAACTTTCAACAGTTTAATTTTTCATTTATGAAAGTGCTAATTTTTTTTCTCCCTAATTAACTTACTCTTTCTCACAGAACTCCTTTATATGATTTTGTTCTCTTTTCAACTTTTTTTTTCAGAATGTTGTTTTATCATTTTAAGTTCTTGGATGTGGACTCTTGCTCATCACGGACTGTTTTGTCATATTTTATTGTCAGCTTATCTTTATTAGGGCTTGTTTTTTCCTCTGAGAACCATTGTGGCCTAGTTATTGGAGGGACTCTCTGGGATAGTTTTGCATTTGTTTCTATTAATTGCTTCAGGCATAAATGAAATTTTTTTTTAAAGATTTATTTTATTTATTTATTTCTCCCCACCCCCTTGTTTGCATTTGCTGTGTCTGTTGGTTGTGTGCTGGTCTTCTTTTTTTTTTAGGAGGCACCAGGAACCGAACCTGGGACCTCCCATGTGGTAGGTGGGAGCTCAATTGCTTGAGCCACATCCACTTCCCATAGATCAATCTTTATGTTAGCTTCTGAGTTTGAGGGCTCCTGAACCTAGCACAGTTTATTAATTTTAATATGAACTTGTGAGAGATACATGCCTGAGGTTTTGAAATGTAGAAGAAGACCTTTTCTCTCCAATTTTGAGCCTAGCAGAGACAAACAAGCCTCTCTGTAATCCTGTCCTGGTCAATGTATTTCTTTTTTAGTTCAACCCTTCTCAGAGAAAGCAGCAGTTTGAGGGCCTTGTTTTTATCCAAGGATTCTCAGTTCCTCATGTGTACACACAACCTCATCTTTTTATTCTACATGAAAACCTGCCTTTCTGCCTTTGTGTTACTGGGAACAATACTCAACTCTAGCTTATGGCTCAATAACTTCATTTTGAGCACCTAGGATTTCTCTCTCTCTCCCTCTTTTAACTCATACTTTAAAAGTAATTTTTAGTTTGTTTCTTTCAGCATTTCTAGTGGACAGTTTTTTTTTTTTTTGTCTGTTTTTTACAGTTTATTTTTAGCTATCTTAGATCATTGTATTGTCAGAAGTCTGTTTCCTTACCCGTAATGTGGGGAGAATAATTCATATACTTCATAGGTTTTTTTTTGTTTTGTTTTTTAGGAGGTAACCAGGGATGGAATGCAGGACCTCGTACATGGGAAGCAGGTGCTCAACCACTGAGCTATATCCGCTCCCCAATGAGAGCTGAGTTTTTTTTGTTTTGTTTTGTTTGTTTGTTTGTTTTTAGGAGGTACTGGGGATTGAACCTCGTACATGGAAGCAGGCTCGCAACCACTTGAGCTATATCTGCTCCCCTACCTCATAGGTTTTTAGTATTAAATGAGGTAATGTATATAAAATGCTTAGCATAGTGCCCAATACAAAAGTGCTCAATAAATGTTAGCTATTATAATTATTAATTAATGGCTGAGAAGCTCTAGATTTCCTTTCTGAATAGGAAAATTACTAAATTGAATTTAAAAATTAATTTTTGGCCTTGTCTTAGAATGTAATATTGGTAAATTTAACTGTTAGCTCTCTTTTTGATAAAATGTGAACAACTAAAATTTTATTGCTTAAGTAGATAGTATCTTGTATTTTATGTCTTTGAGATTTCACCTGATTTTTATTCTCCTCCACTTAGCATGTGGGTGGGCAGAGAACAGTATTTATAAATACCTGGTGCCTGACCCAATTTAAATGTGTATTTTTTATGTTTTACAGTTAAGTTTCAATTCAACTCCTCAGAGTTGTAGCTTAGTTTATGAATAAAAGTTTCTCTATTACAGATAACCATCTTTTAAGCTGACATGAAAATAGATCATTTGAAATTCACTTTATTATATAAAAAGTAATCTCTCGGTCTTATTTCTAAAGTATTTACTTACTTAAGATACGACTTTGAAAAGCATTCCATGCTTTTGTAAACAGCCTCTCTGGTTTGATTATTTTCATTTAGGAATATAATTAACAAAGGCATATCTGCTTAAAATGTTATGTGAAGTGATCCTTTTCATGTTTTTAAAAGAGAAAATTGATGAGGAGGAAAAAAATAGTATTTTAAATCCGAGTCTTCATGCGATATTGAAATGGATGCTATTCTTTCTATTTCTCCTCTATAACTGATACTGTATTTGTGATTCTGTGTGTGTGTGTAGTCCCACTTTTGTTAATGTGTCTTCATTTCTGGATGAAATGAAAGCTGACCTAGAACTGTGGCCATTTCTGTGTCACAGTTGCAACAACTGTGGTCACTGAACAATTACTATGGCAATCTGACTGGTCCTAAAGGGATAGTTGTGTTAGACCAAGATCTAAAATAATCTGTGGAAGGGGAATGAACTGAGCTTTCAAACTGTAATGCAGTTTGATCTTGTGTCAGAATTTAACCCGAAGAACTAAATTTGCAAACAAATAATTTATTCTGCAGAAGATAAAAGTCCTAGAAAATATTTAAGAGCTATTTTTTTTTTTACGTGGTTGCTTTTTCTTGACAATTTTATTTTAATACTGAAATGTTGGTAGAGCTCTAAGAAATGACATAGATATATATGTGGATTCTATGACCAAATAAAGTGCTCTTTTTGGAACCATCAACATTTTTTGAATTGTTGTATAAATAAAAATGTTATGTTTTTCTTTTCTTAGCATGAGATTCTCAAATATTTATGTTGTGTTTAACTGAGACAGATTATTAACACACAGGAGGAAAATAGGAAAAAGTGACAAGGTATTTAATAGTAGAGCAGGTGTTTTCATTCTTTTTTTCGACAGAGAAGTAATAAATTTGTACTGATCCATTTACCTACTCTTACCTTGCTCACGTCCATTGTCTGGTTGTGAGAATTTTGGCTGGAGTTAGTACACAGCTGGAAGGAAATGAATATTCTGATTTTTTTCCCCCCAAAATTGTTGTCTGTTTTGTTTTCCTCATTCTTTCATTCATTCAGCGTACACTGAACAGCTGTTGTATGTCAGGCACTGTAGTAGGTGATTGGGGTGCCATTTTGAACAAGACAACCAGGGCCCTGTTAATGGGTTTCTAATTCTGGGCAACCGTTTCCCTTTTATTTTTCTCTCTTCTTTCATTTTTGTACTTTCCTGCCATTATCTTTCTCTGACCTTTCTTTCCCTTACCTTTATTTTTTCCTCTCACTTACTTCCTTTTCTTCCTCTCTTTGTCAGGAAATTGTGAAAGGGCTTTCCTTTCTCCTTCAAGCTCGTCTAGGCCCAGGAGTTGAGACTCCTTTCTTTGCACTACACTCTTTTCCCGTGGGAATTCAGGGACATTCATAACTTTTGGCTTGACTTAGCCGGGTGTACCTCCTCTGAGGAAAATTGTTTGCCAGCTGATGAGAGGATCATTTCCTCTACTGTCAAGGAATCGTACTCCTCTGCGTTTCAAAAAGCTGCCAAACTTTGTGAAGAGTGAATCATTTGCGTAAAGAAATCTTCCTGTCTATATTATCTACAAGCAATCATTTTTGGTTAAAACCATTTTTTAAAATTGGTTTTTATATCCTTGTACCTAAGTTTATACCCAATTTGGTTGTATCAGCCATAGAATACTTACATAAAACCTACTGGCTGAATATTTTCACTTCTTTTGAAATTTCCACAGTGGATATTACAGAGTATTTTCTAGGTATATTTTTTTAGGGGTGGTGGTAGTGATGGTGGTGTAATAAAGCCTAATATAAATTCAGGTATGAACATTGTCCTATTGCTTTCTGACACAGTGAAGTGGAAAAAATCAATGCAATTAGTCACAAGTGAAACTAGATAAGGATTAGCAACTGGGCTCATCTGAAAATATAGATGAATTAGCGTTGTAGGATTTATTTTAGTCCTGGAAGAGTTCTTTTGATTCAACCCTGGATCCTTAAAATTGAAGCCCAGAGATGTTAAGTGACTTTCTAAAGATCACACAGCAAGCTAATGACAGAGCTGGGGTCTTTAATTCCTAGTTTCCTTTTTCACCAGGTAGGATATAGGAAGTAAGGTGTAGGGCGAATTATTTATTTTTTTGGTGGAGAGGGATTTGTCAAAACCACAGGGATACAGTTCTTTTTTTTATTCTTCAGCTGAGAATCAAAGAACCTAATTTCATATGATTTTCATACAACCAGCTAAGATGTTGAAATGAGTTGGCATAATAAAATTAAGTGCTACCTAGTGAATATCCAGTCTGTGTCTGTTAGTACCTGTAGGTGCACTATTTAGTTGTGGACTTACTTTATGTTATTGGTTATTGATGTTGGTTATTGCTTAAGAGAAGTGCTATTTTCTCCTAACCCCAACTGCTGCAGGTATAAGTAAAGTTAGGAAAGGTGAATTTGTTTTAAATGAATTCAGGGGATAAATGATACAATGAGGAGTTCTGGTTATAAACACCATAGGACAGAGGTGTTTGAACTTGAATAAGGAGTCAGAATCTCAAGGTCATCCATTTATTTATTTATTGTTTGAGATGATTTAGTACAGAGTTTATTCTCTGTTCTCAGGAAATCATTTGGTTTCTGGTTTTCCTCTCCCTGGAAAACTAAAAAATCATTACTCTCTGCTCTAATGTTACATAAATTAATATTTATTGGTGTGGTAGCCAGCCTCCAAAAAGGTCCCCAATGATCCCTTGCCTCCTGGTAATCATGGCCTTGTATAATCCCCTCCCACAATGTATCAGGGTTAGTCTGTGTAACCAATAGATTATGGTGGAAATAATGGTATGCCACTATGGAGGCTAGCTCATAAAAAATACATGGTGGCTTCTTCCTTGCACGCTCTTGGATTGCTTGCTCTGTGGGAAGCCAGATACCATGTCATAAGGATACTCAGGAAGCACTATGAGAGATTCACATGCCAATGAACTGAGGCCTCCTGCCAACAACTAGTGAGGAACTTCTACCAGTAACCATGTGAGTGAGCTATTGAGGAAATGGACTCTCTAGCCCTGGTTGGACCTTCAGATGGCTGCGGCACCAGCTGATTGGTTGAGTGCAGCCTCATAAGAAACCCTGAACCAGAACCACCAGCTAAGCCATTCCTGAGAATGGCTTACCTCAGAAACAGTGTGAGATAATAAATGCTGATTTTTTTTTTTTAAAAGATTTATTTATTTTCATCCATTTTTACCCCACCCCCCCATTTTTGCTGTTTTTGTGTCCATTTGCTAGGCAATTTTCTGTGTGTGTTTTCTACCCTCTCTTCTCATCCTTCTCCTCCTGTCTTCACCGGGATTCGATCCTGGGAACCTCTGATGTGGGAGAGAGAGGCATCCTACCGCCTGCACCACCTTAGTTCCTGATTTTTTGGTGTGTCTCGTCATCTTGGCTCTCCCTTGTGTCACTCTTCTGTTACATCATCATCTTGCTGTGTGGCTCCGCAAGGCCTGGTGTCACCCATGTGCGGAGCCTGGCGGCTTGTGTGCCTACTATATTTTTCTTTTATTTTTTACCAGGAGGTCTCAGGGATCAAACCCAGGTCCCTCCATATGGGAGATGGACACCCAACCACTTGAGCCACATCCGCCCCCAATGCTATTGTTTTAAGTTGTTAGATTTTGGGGCAATTTGTTACACAGCAATAGATAACTTGAACAGTTGGTAAGACAAAAGTTGAACATTCTCAATTTAAAACAACAATAATAAATGTGCAGTAAAAATTCTTTTTATTAGTGACATCATTGACTTACAGAAAAATCATGTAGGAAGTATAGAGTTCCCACATACCTCTCTGTGAAGCACCTCCCCCCCCCCC
>JAQZBX010003388.1:0-65561 GCA_029593785.1 Cabassous unicinctus
CAATTTCTCTTTCTGCTGAAAATGCCGCTTGCTAATGACTGCTCCTATGCCTACAGCTAGCATTGCTACTTCAGGAAATGCAGTATTGTTTTCCCAAGCATAAGTTATTAACCTCATATCACTCTAAAAAAACATCTGGATCTTCATTCACCAATCCTGTATGAAAGTATTACCAGCATAAAAGATAATGAAAGTTATTTTCCCATCAGTAATCCCCCAACTACTCCGACAGATATATGGTCTTGCTTGATCTTTTGATGACTGTGCAATATTAGTACAAAGCCTGTGTTTTTTTCATGTTTCTTGTGTAACACTTATTAAATATTTATTACTTTCTAATCTAGGGAATAATGATCAAAGAAAAAAAGGTGTGATTCTAAGATAAGTTTATGCCTAACATATAGAGAATTTCAATGTTAACATGGTTTGCAGATATGTTCTGTATCTATCCTCCTTTTTCTAGTTTTACATTTGAATAAAACTTGGAGATAGAAGAAAAGTTGTGGGACTTTAGACAGTTGGAAACACTTATCCTCACCTTGCCAGCTAAGTGAAGTGCATCCTGTGATGACGGTGAATTCATCATCTTCTCATCATGTTTAATACTGTTCAGTCTCTTACTTGAATATATTTGATCCTGTTCTTCAAAATGCTACTTAAATCCCTTCCTTTATGGGCATATTTGTATGAATACATTCCTTCCAGGGTACACAGCCATTTACTATTTCCCAGCTTCTACTATATGTGTCACCATGTGACTGAATCTTGATCAATGCAATGTTAGAGGAAACTATAAGTGCTACTTCAAGGATGGAACATAAAAAAAACTCCCATGAACTTCCCTACTTACCTCCTCTTTCCTCTTTTTCCAGCTGCATAATGAAGGTGACAACTTAACCTTGTCTACACAGATGTTACCAGGCTGATGTTGGAAACCAATGCTGGAGATGAAATCAAGTTTCTGAAAAACTGACTCTTGAAAGATTTTGTAAATAAAGTTGCATAGGGGTTCTTTAAGGTTAAACGGCTGAAAGTTTTGCATCTGTTACCATGGCCTAGACTCAGGAAATTATTGCAGTATCTGTGACCCTCCTGGCAAATCATTTATAAATCTGAACTACTTTAAAGGTTTTGTTTTGCTTATCTTTTCAATTTTCAGAATTTTGTGATTTTGGTGAGAGAGGATGATGAATTGGTTTCTTTCTCCTGTCTAAATGATTGTTTCACAAAAGAATAGCATAGCTAATTTGTGGGAAGTCCAAATCAAACCAGGAATGCAATAAATGGCCAAGAGCTATTGAAAATCTGGAAATTAAACTTCTCTTGCTGACAGAAAAGAAGGTAATTTGCATTCAATTATCTAAGTGATGGTCACAAATCACCTCTGCTATAAATGGTTATAATAAGGAGAATCTGCTATTAAGATATAAAACATAGTTTATTTCCAATTCATTGGAGTTCTTAGTGATTTCCTGAGATTTCATTAAGCAATCATATGGACCTCAGCACTACTCGTTAAGTATTCAGTAGCTATTGGTATATTTTATCACCTGCAAGTTGGCAATTTATTACTAGTAGACTACTTCATTTATCAAATAGTCAGTACAGAGGGAATGGCTGATAACATAAAGACTCTTTTTTATGAACCATTCATAGAAAAATAACTAAAACTGGAGTCAAATACCCTTTGAGTGATGGTGGATATAGATATATTTCTGAAAGGACTATTAGTCTAGAGGTCTATAACATTCAAGTCAGAAGTGATGGATATCTGCTTCTTAAAGTTTGTTTTGTTATGTGTGTATAAGTGTGTATGTCTGTGTAAGATAAAATTTTTTAGATTATATCAGTGCTTTTAAATTTATACATAAAACTGCTAAATGTTTCCATTAGCTTTCCATGTGGCTTTAGACACTTCATTTATCACTTCTGTAGAACATTTTCCTCCATAAATTGTTTATATTGTAATCAAGGATAAAATGTCAATTTGTGCATTGAACATATTGTTTGAGTACATTTATATTTAAAAACTCTACAGCTCCTATCTTGCTCACTTTGGCATATACGACAATAACAATAGCTAATGTTCACATGACGAATTATATGTGTCAGTCACTGTTCTATGTGTACTATATGCATTTTAACTTATTCAGTATTCACTTGTATAAATGAATTAGTAATATTATTATACACATTTTACAAATGAGGAAACTGACCTTTAGAAAGTTTGAATATCTTGCCCAAGGTAACAAAGCTAGAAAGTATGGAGAGGTGATTTGAGCCACTAGTATGGCTCCAGAATCCAGAATGTGTGTTGTCCGTATTTCTTTTTATAAACATATGAGCAAGCTTTTAATTATAACCTAGTTTTTTTCCCCAAACTCATTCAAAATTTGAAAAGGGCCAAATAAATATATTAAGGCAGCTTTATTTCCCTGTGAAATATTTATTTAAAATATTTGGAGGAGATTATAGATAGTAAGCTTTATTTGAACAACTTAAGTTTAAGAATGATGTTTTCCTTTTTTCCCAAACTTCTGCTCAAAATCAAATACAAGTAAGGGAAATCCTGAGGATTCCAGGGTATTTTTTTTAAGCCAAGCTTTTTTCACAAATCAACATAAATGCAGTTTTGGTCTTCATTTTTTCCCTCTTGTTTTCCTATCTCCTCTTCTTTTTAGGTAATAAATTATTTTTATTTAGAAATATGTCAGACTTAGAGTTCAAGTGTTCATGGGGCATTGTCACGATGAGTGGAGATCCAAAGAATGACTGAAAGAATATCTAATTCCATTCCTGGGGAGTTCTGCCACATTCTTTTATGGGACAGCAAGAATCCCTGAGTGCAGGGGCAGTGATAGTGAAGGAAGATGAACCATTGACTGGCCCTTGATATTGATGACTGTTCTTATGAAACTTTTCTTCTGAAATTGAAACTTAGCCTAGTATTATAGGGTGCCTAAGAGTTACTTCCTGAAAGCCTCCTTGTTGCTCAAATTCAGCATATAAATGCATTACCTTCCCCCCAGCATGGGACATGACTCCTGGGGATAAGCTTCCTTGGCACCAAGGGATTACTACCAAGCACCAACTAGTAATGCAACTGGAAAAAGACCTTGACCAAAACGGGGAAAAGGTAAAGACAAACAAGTTTATGTGGCTAAGAGACTTCAAAGTGAGTCCAGAGGTCATTCCAGAAGTTACAATTATGCATGTCTCCACAGGTTCCCATTGACTGCCAAAGTAAACAGTGCCTCAAATAGTGGGGCTACTGAGAGTTCTGGAGACATCCGGACACTATAGGCAGGGCTGACAGCTCAGGAATTTGGTGCCCTGCCGGTGGGCTCTACTGTGGAATTTGTGGTCCTCAGTGTGACAGTGTTGGATTCAGTCGTGGTTTCCCTAGCATGCCTCTTCTGCCCCTTCTATTTGAACCTGTACTTAGTACTATGGTTGATAAGTGTATGTCCAAGAGACTTAAATCTTTGGGCTATCCATGTGCCAGTTAGGCCCTTAATCTAAGGCCCCTCTCAATTAGAGGCAGAGTGGGCATCACCATCCCAGAATCCTCAGGATTAGGGAATGAAAGATGGACTAGAGTAGACTTACTGTTATTCTATTATAGACTTATTGTGATTCTAGGAATAGAAGAACTTTTATCATTGATGTAGAGGCAATGGCCTCTATAGGTTTTGAGGGGAGGGAGTGGGGAATATAGGTATAATATGGAGGCATTTTTGAGACATTGGAAGTGTCCTGATTGACATTGCAATGACAGATACAGGCCATTATATAACTTGTCATAACTTGTACGGGAGAGAGTTTGAACTATTATGTAAACTATAATCCACACTTAGTGGTAATGCTCCAATATGTGTTCATCAATTGTAACAAATGTACCATACTAAAGAAGGATGTTGACAATGTGGGAAAGTGTGTGAGGGGTAGAGATTGGAGCATATGGGGATCCCCTTCAGTTTTTGTGTAACATTTATGTAATCTAAGTATCTTTAAAAAAAATTTTTAACGTACATGAAAAAATTAAAAATAAAATAAAATAAATATAGTTACTGAATCTGAATATCTACCTTACTGTAATGTATTCTTCAGAAAGACTTCTGATGCAGATACCTAGATAAAGTCATCCATTCTATTAGTACTATTTCCTCTGCACTGCATAATTTCCTTTCTTCATACCCAATAATTCTTGAAAGTATAGAGTAAAGCCTTATCCATCTTTTTATGCCTACTATCCTACATAGTGCCTGGTACAAATTTCACATGCAATAAATATTTGTTGAACAAATAAGTAAATATGAGTATGGCTACTAATGCACACTAACTATAATGTTTGGGAGATGAACAATGATTGTCCTGGATTCTCTCTATTATTTCTCTTAGACTATCTTTTGCATAAGCAACCAAAGTTTACCATTGTTGGACTATCAGTCATCTTGTGACCTGTTGCTCCTACCCAAGCTTGTCCTAATCAAAGAACTGGACCTACAACATTCCCTTATTTGGGAGTGAGCTTATGCTTGGCCCAGGTCCTTCTTCCTTATAAGGTGATTCTTCCTTGTTCCATTGCACAGTGAACATCTGTATATCGCTTAAGTATGCATATCATATGGCATCTAGCCAAACTCACTAATATATCTGTTCCTGGTGAGAAGGGTCGCCAATGAGACACATTATGGCATGGAGTAAATATAGGAACTTGCCAGTTCCTTTGCCCCAGGGTGGTGTTGGCTCCAGATGCGTTGCTGGACTGATGGAAGTTTTGGACCCTTTCTGGCCACATGTGGACTAATGGAACGTAGCTAATCTCTCCTTGAAACCAGATGAATTTGTATGTTAGATCAAAGCAGAATTGTAAGAAGTCGGACCCAGAAGAGGAAGGAAACAATCCATTGGTTCTTGGCAGCCTTGCTGCTCACAGGCTTCTGGCCTGACAGCCTGAAATTATAGCATCTGTAGATTAACAGGGTGTAGAACCCTAAACTAGAGTTTAATGCTTTGGCTTGGGCCCTTAAGGAATAAGAGTAGGAAGTGCAGGAAGCTTAAATAACTCACCAACATGGTACTGACAGTGAGATGGATGACAGCTCTGATTATGAGCTTGGTGACATAAACAAGGAAGTGGAACGCTGCCCCTCCTCCCAGGTTTATCCTGATCTTTCCCCCTTTAAGAATGTCTAGAAGAGGTGTCAAAATCTTCAGGTCTCACTGGGGACCAGTTCAACCCCACTAAGGATGGAATTGGAACATTGAGGATAAAAATTTTCATGGGACTATTAGATACTAGTGCTCAAGGGATCATCATTCTAGGGTCCCACAAAGGAGGTAGATAGTAGCTTTGGGTAGCTTTATGGAAGATGCTATAACCCATAGGAAGCAAGTCCACCTGTGTTTATAGGTTGGGTCATTTGGGCCATTTCAGGTGCTGGTGATTGTGTTTCCCACCATTGTGTGCATTATAGACATGAATATGGCGATTGTCAGTGTCAGTATCACCACTGTCACTTAAGGGGTTATGCACTTCAACAAGGTCACATTCAAGCCAGGATAGTGGGAGAAGTACATTTTAATCCGCCTCCAGAATTGTTGAAGGCATGGCATGCTGTCCAATTGAAACAATACCACATCTCTGGGAAGATAAACAGCATTACTCTCTTGATTTAAGACTTACTTTAGACTGATGTGATTTGAACCACCCTGTCACAGTATAATAATACATTTTACTGGTAAAGAAGGCTTCTGGAGCTTGGGGGCTTAGGGTGGACTATTGTCAATTAGATGCTAAGGTGATGACCTTAGTCCTGGCAGTTCCTGGCATTGCTGTCACCAAGGCTATGGTAGCCCATTTCAGAAGATGATTGATTTAGCTAATGTCTTTTTCTCAGGGTATCTTAATACTCTTTCAATTTGTCACCAGTGAATAGGGATTGACTTTCAGCAAGACCAAATTCCACCTGAGGCATTGGTTTTCCATTTCATAGATGATATACTGATTACAGGACCCACCAAGGAATAAGTGACTGGCTCTGCAAGCAGTCACTGACACAATGACTCAGGCCAGCTGGGCTGTAAACTTTGATAAGGTTCAAGGTCCTGCTCAGCAGGTCCAGTTTCTGAGATCTATATGAGCAGGGAACCAAAGAAGTTTCCTAGACAAGATCAGACAGAAACTGTCATCCTTAATGACATCTGCTAAAAAGGAGGCAAAAATATTAGTGAGACTGGGTGGGTACTGAAGACAACATGTATCTCATCTGGGAATTCTCTTGGCCTCCTTGGGCAAGATGAATCATAAAGTGGCCACATTTGCATAGGGTGCCCTGAAGCAGTGGGCACTGGAGTCTGTCCAATTTCTGGTAGTACAGGCCATGCCCATTGGACCATTAGAGACAACCAGTCCTATGGAGTTGCAAGTGCCCACAACACCCACTCATAATGATTGGACTCTGCGGCAGCCAGAAAGTGTCACCAGGGTGCACTTTCTGGGCATGCAAATTCCCTGAGGCGGCCACAAGGGATACACATTTGGCACAGAAACTTTTAGCCTACTAATGGACCTTGGTGGAGACAGAGCACTTGACTATTGATGCACCTTATATGACTTTAAGGTCAGAACTTCCTAGTCTCACATGATTACTCATGAATCCTACTAATAAGGTGGGACAGGCTCAACAAAGCTCCATCATTAAAGGAAATGGTACATCTCAGACCAAGCCTGACTGGAGCCTCACGAGTCAACCAGCTCCATGAACACATAGATGATTTGCCAAAGGGGGCTAAACAGCTTATTGGGGATGTTCTTGTTCCTCCCTTGACTAAGTGGGACCCTTGATTTGAGGAAGTTCCAGCTGATGACAGGGCTTGGTGTACAGATAAATATACAAAACTCAAAACTGATCAAGTCCATTGGGCTCTGACAGTCATTGTTATTTTTAAAACTACCATTATTATTTCATTTTCTTATTAATTGTATTTGGTTATTTTGTTGATTTCATTTTTGAAGAAGTTCTGGATCGTAGAAGGGTTATAACTCTTGCAGGGGAGATCATTGGTGCATGGTGTCAGTGTTGCAGGATGCATGGGAAGAAGTTCACCTGGGGCATACCTATAAAACATATGAATGTGTTCAAGTGTTCATGGGGCATTGCCATGGTGCATGGAGAGTCACACAATAACTGAAAGAATATCAAATTCCCATCCTGGGGAGCTCTGCCACATTCTCTAATGGGACAGCAAGAATCCCTAGAGTATAGGGGCAGTGACTAGTGAAGGAGGAGGGACCATTGACAGGTCCTTGATATTTATGACTGTGCTTATGAACCTTTTCTTTTGAAATTGAAACTTAGCCTAGTATTATAGGGTGCCTAAGAGTTACCCCCTGAGAGCCTCCTTGTTCCTCAAATGTGGCTTCTTTCTAAGACAAACTCAGCATATAAATGAATTACCTTCTCCGCAGTGTGGGACATGACTCCAGGGGCTGAGCTTCCCTGGCACCAAGGGATTACTATCAAGCACCAACTAGTGATGCAACTGGAAAAAGGCCTTGACCAAAAGGGAGAAAAGGTAAAGACAAATGAGTTTATATGTCTAAGAGACTTCAAAGTGAGTCAGGAGGTCATTCAGAGGTTATGCTTATGCACATCTCAGCAGGATCTCATTGACTGCCATAGTAAATATTGCCTCAAATAGCTGTGCTCATGAGGGCTCTGGAGACATCCAGAAACTATAGTCAGGGCAGAAAGCTCAGGAGTTTGGCACCCTGCCAGTGGGCACTACTTTGGAAATTATGATCCTCCCATGTAACAGAGTTGGACTCAGTTGTGGTTTCCTTACACATGGCTCTTCAGCCCCTTCTATTTGAATCTATACTTAGTTCTACAGTTGATAGGTGTATGTCTATGTGTATGTCTTTGTGCTGTCTATGTGCCAGTTGGGCCCTGAATCTCAACAGAGTTGCAAAACCCACTCTCTAGTTCATTGGACTCACCCAGGACAACTAACAAGGAGATGATGGATGATGACCATCCCAAAGAACAGAGAGAGTGTGCAGCTACAAGCAAGATAGTCCCATCCATCTTCCCCAAGGGATCGAAGCCCCCTCTCAATTAGTGGTAGAGTGGGCATCCCCATCCCAGAATCCTCAGGATTGGAGAATGAACAATGTACTATAGTAGACTTACTGTTATTCTACTATAGACTTATTGTGATTCTAGCAATGGAAGAAATTTTAGCACTGATGGGGAGGCAGTGACCTCTGTAGGTTTTGAGAGAAGGGAGAGGGAAAAATAGGTGTAATATAGGGGCATTTTCAGAACTTGGGAATTGTCCTGAATGACATTGCAATGACAGATACAAACCATTATGTATCTTGTCATAACTTACAAAATTATATGGAAGAGAGTGTAAACTTCAATGAAAACTATAATCCATACTTAGTGGCAATACTCCAAAATGTATTCATCAATTGTAACAAATGTACTACACTAATGAAGGATGTTGTTAATGTGGGAAAATGTGGGAGGGATAGAGAGCCTGGCATATGTGAATTCACTATATTTTTTATGTAACATTTATGTAATCTAAGTATCTTTTTTAAAAAATTAAAAAGTATATTTTAAAAAAAGAATGAATGGCCATCTTTTGACCTAAATTGGACAAGGTCATTCTGTTCAATGGGTTGAACTCCATGATGTTGTTGTTTGTGTAGGCTCTTCAACCATAAAATCCTTCGATATATTTGTTGACATGTGGGGTGTTGCAAATGGGTTAGTCATATGGTCTGGTGACACACACAAACTAATAACTGGACTCTTAAAGCTTCCCCTTTCTAGGGGCAAGGACTATTCAACAGCTTGCAAACTGGGAAACAGTCTTTTTGTCAAACACGTTGACACCTACAGAAAAGAGTAATTTGAAATAGAACATGAGGAGAATTCCCATGCTGACCAAGAATGTACTCAATAGACTGTACCAATTGCTCACAGGAATCACCAAATGGAACACAGAAACCCACTTCAAATGTAATAATGGGCTAAATCATGCAGACTCACCCTAGAAGAAGCAGAAGTCAAAGATGCAACATTTGACCCCTGCCAATGAGCTCAGACTGTACAACTTGGCGAGTTGGGCCACATCAACCATGGTTTAAGCCTTATATGAGTCTGGCAAATCAACCACATCTGAACAATAGCAGCCAGCCATAGATACTAATGGTGCCTCACTGTTATTTCACGTACTCTGGCTATGGGACCACCATCCATGTTAGGTATTTGGATGCTGGTACCACAATAGCTATTTTGGAAAAGAATCTGTCATGTTTTGGGGTACTCTATAGGATTCCAGTCTGACTAGAGAACATCTTTTACTGTACAATCAGTGCAGCAATGGGCACATTTATCAGGAATAAGATGAGCAGTTTATGTACCCTACCACCCACAAGCCGACAGGACCATCAAATAATGGAATGGACAACTGAAGCAACAGCTAAGGATTGGCCAGACTGGTCTGTTAATTGAATGGCATTTCTGCCTAACCAGGGAAGATCGAACATTGAATACTTTGCTCCAATATAAGGAAAACTCAGCACTGCAATACATGTTGGGAAATACTGAGCTTGGCATGGTTGGAGGTAGACCAGGCATTTTGCCTCATTAAGCTATTCCTGTGAAATCCCAGTCTCAACATACTGAAACATTTCTTTTTTCCCTCAGGGGTTGGTTTGTGGTTTGGGCAGCACTGGAATACCCCACACCAGACCCTCTGATTCCAATCTCGAGGCTATATTGACCCTGGCACCTCCCTTCTACAGGATCAAATAGGGAGGGGTGAAGAGACCAAGGATTATCAAGGCAGTAGGGTTCTGCTGCTGGTATAGGGAATGCCCGACTCCTCAGTAAATGTGAACAACATTATCAGGCTTGTTAAATTCATTCAGATGTGACTTTTTGTCCCAGACTGGATGGCTGAGACCAGAAGTTTTGGCTCAAGCAACAGGGACACTGGGACTCCGCTGCAGGACTTGGGCAGACAGCCTGGGTCTTAATACCTTGGGAGCCTTCCCCACAGATAATAGGACAGGACCATTTCTGGCCTCTGGAAAGTGGGGAGTGGGGAAGTTAATCTCTCTTGCCCCCTTAGAAATTCTAGTAGTGCCTGCATAGGCAACACCCTAATAAAAGTTGTCAAGTTGGTGGCAATAGGAGGTAATTTAAGGCAAAGCTGAAAATGCCAGTCCAGAATACAATATTTTATTGCACAAATGTCCATTGTGACAACCTGGCCAGTACACAATAATACTGATCTTCCTAAATCAATCAATGGATCAAACTGCTAGGCAACTCCACAGATGCGTGTTCAACTGCAAATTTTTCCCATCATTCCATTATCAATAATATTTTTAATATGAATGCAAAAGATATTCACACAGTGTATTAGTCAGGGTTCTTTAGGGAAACAGAATCAATAGGAGATATCTGTAAATAGTATGAGATTTTATAAAATTCTGTCACGTGACCATGGGATGCATAAGACCAGATTCTGCAGGCAGGTTGCAAACAAGGGGTTCTGATGAAGGTCCAATGAAGGTCCTTGATGAGTTCCCAGGAGAAGTTAGCTGTCCAAAAATAAGCTGGGAAATTCCCTGAATGCTGAAATCACTTTCACTTTTAAGGCATTCAACTGATAGGATAAAATGTCACTCATTGCTGAGAGCAATCTTCTTGGTTGATTGTAGATGCAATCAGCATCTATGCAGTAAACTCACTGATAACTAAAGTCCATAAATGTCCTTGTATTACAATTAGCCCAGTACTTGCTTGACCAAACTACTGGGCACAATTACCTGGTGGAATTGACACATTAGCCTAACCATCACACATGGGAAACACCAACTCATATCAGCACTTCAGACAAGGTGACACTTGCAATCACTTGTTCACAGTCACTTTGTGAAACTCAGACTGAACAGACTTATAATTGGACTAACACATTATAATAACAAGCTCCCAGTGTATGTCACATTTACCCCATCAGGATATATTTTCCATTATGGTTCTCATTGACTGATGAGTGCTTCCCAGCAGGAAAGGGCTCTTGCTGCCCTAGGATATTAGGACCTACTTTCCATGTGGACAGGACAATCACCTGGAAGATTGGAAGGACACCACAGTATTGTACATCATAAGGTGACAGGAGATGCCCTTCCAGAAGGACAATCAAACAGAAGGTTTCATTCTGTAGTCTGGGTGCTCATAGTAGGCTTAGGTATGTATAACTTAGGACAGTTGTTATTCAATTTGTCTCTGACTATGGCAAAAGTAGTTAATGCAGATGCTTCAGTGATTCAAGACCAACAATACTTAATACACTTTCTAGCCAAGGTGGTGATAGATAACCAGATAGCTCTTGATTATCTGCTGAAAGAACAAGGTGGTGTCTATAATATCACAAATACATCATGCTGTATCTACTAAATGATTCAGGAAACTGAAGTGGAAAAGATACATGCTCAAATGGGTTGGCTGTCAGCTTTATAGTAGCAGTCCTTCTTGAACTAATTTATTTATTTATTTATTTATTTATTTAGCTGACTTAACCTGGCACGTGAGACTATTTGTTGAATATGTTCCTTCAGCAGGCCTGATCCTCTTCCTGATGGTGATTCTCCTAATGGACCTGGTTAAATGTTGTGTCAATCTTGTAGGAAGACTCTGAGAACAAGACACTGCCATCTGAACTATCAAGGACCACATGGCACACATCTCCACCTTCAAATCTGATGTTGTTGCTTGGCCCTACTAATGTGACATGCTATTGCAACTTTCCTACTGGCAGCCTAGTGAGGGTCGGGGTGTGGACTCTTGTGGAAGCAGCCATTTGCATGAACTGCAGCCCCACCCCAGGTTAGTCTTAATCAGAGAACTGAACCTACAACATTCCCTTATCTGGAGGCTGGAAAGTGAGCTCATGTTTGGCCCAGATCCTTCTTCTTATAGGGTGATCCTCCCTGTTCCAGTGCAAAGTGAACTTCTATGTATTGCTTAAGTGAATTCATCGTATAACACCTGGTCAACTCTACTAGTATAGCTGTTCCTGGCAGGAAGCAAACAGTGTTTCTCATATTGCAGTGTAAGAAGGGTGTGCGCAAATCATGCCCTGTGTTTGCTACGGGCTGTCAGGAGAGACCTGCTGGCTAGGGGAGACCAGCACCACTGCTGAAGCCGACCTCGTTTTGTCTCTTCTCTGTGGAGTAAAGTGTTGTTCCAACCACTGCTTGTGTGTGTTGAATCTTCCTTGGTGACTATGACACCGGAGTGCAATGGAACAGGCAGAAGTGCCTGGACTCCTACTCTTGGTGACCAAGATGTCTTTGCCAATCCCTATGAGATGGTCCTTCTCCCCAGGTGGTAGCCTGGAGTCTTGTCTCTGCAATCATGATTTCACGTTATAAAAAAGTTTCAACATTATTAAGGAATATAAAGTCAAAATATTCACAGGTAAAACAAACTATACTTTCTTTCTTCTTCCAATTCTAAGAGTTGTAACAACTTAATTTTACCATAATTGATTTTTATTTTTCAAGAATTTAAAATTGGTTCTGTTCATTTGACTCACATTATAGATTCAAGATGAGTCAGTTGTCTCATTAATTAGTCTTTTTGAGGAGTAGAACCAAGTTACCATTATTACTTTGTCCTGGTTAAGAATGTGATTGGCTGCAAATATTATTATCACAAATAGCATCATTTAGTTCTCTTGCTTTTCCCATATTGTCTTAATATGACTACTGCATTTCCAGCCATCCATTAGTCTTCAGGATAGAAGGAAGGAAGGTGGACTCCATTGGCATCTAGACCATATTTTCCCCATAACTCACGTGTTTTCCCAGTTCTCCAAATTTCCCCAGCATGGGATTCTGGTTAGTCACACTGGCCTTACCTGAGCCACATGTCCAACCTTAGCTGCATTTGAAGCTGAAAAACTATGGAAGGGGGATTTTCCCATTTGATTTCAATTGACATCCATCCCTCAGGACTGATAAAATTGTACAACCAGAGTGGTGTTAACAAAGTAGAAGGAGGAGTTGCTTTCTTGCTAACTTTGAAGCTTTTATTCTTTTTCTGAATAAATTCAAAATAGTATTACTTGGTGTATTAGTCAGCCAAAGGGGTGCTGATGCAAAATACCAGAAATCACTGGTTTTTGTAAAGGGTATATATTTGGAGTGGACGCTTACAGTCAAAAGGCCCTAAAGAGTCCAACTCAAGGTACCATAAGAGGTACTTTCTCACCCAGAGTCTGTTGCCACATGTTGATGCAAGATGGCAGAAGATGTCTGCGAGGGTTCAGTCTTCCTCCTTCTCACAAGGCTCCATGGTCCCAACTTCTTCCATATATATTCCTATATCAGCTATAGGTTGGGATAATTCTCGTCTCTCTCCCAGGGCTTGTTTCTCTCTGGGCTCAGCTGCTCTGCTGTCTCCACAGGGCCAGCTACGGAGTATCAGGCTATGGCTCGTCTTTCTTGTGGGGCCTCTGCCATGTCTAAAGGAGCCTTCTTTCCTTCCTTACGTATCTGCTTCTCTGTGTGTTTACTTCCCGGTGCTCCACCTCAAAACTCTAACGTTCCTTCTCTGCAGTGAGTCCTACTGACATGGCCCAATCAAAGCCTTAATCATAATTTAATCAAGTAAAAGTGAAACCTCTAAATCCAACATAATCTAATAAGCCCAGAGGAACAGACCAGTTTACAAACATTATCCAATATCTATTTTTGGAAATCATAAACAATATCAAATTGCTATACTCTACCCTCTGAATTCCAAAAAGATATGACAATATTCAGAAAAAAAAACCTTAAATCAGTGGAATGCTAAGTACAAAATCATATCACAAACACTTTAAAGAAATACAGTTTGTCTAGGGCAAAGTCCTGTCTGGATTTAGACCTCTGAAACTTACAAAACAATTTATCTGCTTCCAATACACAAATGGACAGACAAAGGATAATCATTTTCATTACTATAAGGATAAACTGGGAGGGAAACATTAATTATCGGTCCAGAACAGTTCTATAAACTTGCAGGACATTCTTCATTAGATATCAAACTCTGAGAGTCATTCTTAAGATGATGGTTTATTCTCCCTAGGGCTATATGGGGATCCACCCTTTCCACAGGCTTGCCCAATGCCAATTTTCTTGGTTCCACCCTAATCAAGCATCTGGGTGAAAACCAAGCTCCAGATCTCACCATCCAAGAGTTTTGGAGTGATTGCCACACTTTACCCAATCTTTGGGTTAGAATTTTAACCCCCCTAGTACAGTGAGGTAAAGACAACATTCTCCCTAACCTTTGGCATACAAGCCCAACCTTCTCAGAGCAATGAGCTGGTGACTTGGCCTTCCCTAGTCCATGGGGGACAGGCCCACCCCTCTCCAACCTATGGGGTGGTGACCTTAACCTCCCCAATCCTTGGAGAATGTGCTTCACCTTCTCTGTATCCTGGAGTGGCAAAGCTCTTCATGAACTTTGGGCAGGAACATCCATACTATTCAACTGCTGGGAAAAACTCACCCTCTCTGTAAACTTGGGTGGGGTTCTTCTCTTGGCCCAAAGATATGTCTTAATTCCAGATCTCAGCTTCCATGGTTTTCCTCTTGAAGACATTTCACCTTCAATCTTTCCCTTCCAGGTCCCTTTTAGTCCAAGTTGACAGTGGTTTTTCTTCACAGGACTCTCTCAAAAAGTTTGTTGGTTTAGCACACAGGAAGCAGGGGTCCAAGCCATCAGATAGTAAGACTTTCCACAACTCTTTCCTAGATAACTGTATTTTCAATCCTGATTTACAAGTTCCAAGTTTAGTTAAGTCCAGAAATGGGGCCCTATCATATGGGGGCTTGATGTCCAGAAGCTTGGAATTTCTGGAGTCAGTTTCTGGTTTCCTTGTGCCCAGCAGTTCAGTTCTCAGCTTATCTCTCTTATCTAGCATTTTGCTATAAACTACAAGGAGATGACAAGCCACATTCTCCCAGTTTACTTTGGAAATTTCTTCAGCTGAATGTTCAGGCTCATCATTTTCAAATTCTGCCTTCCATAAACCATCAGGAGTCAGTCTTGCTAAGTTTTCTGCAACTTTAAAACACAGATTGTCTTTCCTCCAGTTTCCAATAATAATTTCATCATTTACTTCTAAGGCCTTAACAAAAATAACTTTAGGCTCCATGTTACTACCAACAGTCTCTTCAAAGCAAGCTAGACCTTTTCCATCAAGCATCTCACAATTCCCCCCAAAAATATCCCTTACCATTTATAAAACCATTCCAGCATTTTGATAATTGCAAAAGCTTGACCCCACTCTCCAGGACCAAATTCTGTATTAGTCAGCCAAAGGGGTGCTGATGCAAAATACGAGAAATCAGTTGGTTTTTATAAAGGGTATTTATTTGGGGTAGACGCTTACAGTCACAAGGCCCTAAAAAGTCCAACTCAAGGTATCATAAGAGGTACTTTCTTACCCAGAGTCTGTTGCCACATGTTTATGCAAGATGGCAGGCAATGTCTGCCAGGATTCAGGCTTCCTCTTCCTCTTAAGGCTCCGTGGTCCCAGCTTCTTCCAATTATCAACTGTAGGCTGCGATAAGTCTCGTCTCTCTCCCAGGTCTTGTTTCTCTCTGGGCTCAGCTGTTCTGCTCTCTCCACAAGATCACCTGTAATCTATCAAGCTAAAAACTCATCTCTCTTCCCAGGGCCTTCTCTCCTTTCTCACATGTCTGCTTCTCTGTGTATTTACTTCCAGGGACTCCAGCATTAAAACTCTAACCTCCCTTCTCTACCATGCGGTTTCTCTGTGAGTCCCCACCCACCAAGGGGGTGGGGACTCCAAGTCCTACTGACATGGACCAATTAAAGCCTTAATCATTTTTTAATCAAGTAAAAGTGAGACCTCTGAATACAAAAAAATCTAATATGCCCAGAGGAACAACTCAGTTTACAAACATAATCCAATATCGATTTTGGTAATTCATAAACAATATCAAACTGCTACACTTAGCAAGAAAACAAAACATATAGTTTGTTTCTGCAACAAGAACCATTATATCATTAAATAAGAATCTGATTGCATAACTGAATTAATTTTTTTAAAAAGTCCCCATGATATGATTTGAAAATTCCTGCAAATATAAAATCATGATAGGCTGTAGGACTCTACTACTTTTTCACTAATGCAAATCTATTTCTGTATAATATTATAAAAGTATGTCTTCTTGAAATTTTCAGCCTTTGGAATGGGATCATATATCTTTTATCAATTTTTAACCACTTGTTGACATAGAATTTTTCAATACTTTCCAAATTGAAGGTCTGGAAAAGAACAATTTTTTAAAGAAGAGGAAGAAAGCAGTTTTAATATAGGGGGAGATAGAAAAGAGCAGATTAAAATACTGACTGGATAGGGAACTTCAGGAGCAGTACATCTTCTCTGAGGTTGTCATGGGTACTGAAGTAAGAAGAGACACCAAATCAGAAATAGGAGAAAAGGAAGGTCCTTGCATATTTAACTACATGTCACATTTTCCAAGGCACTAATGTCATCTCTATCAAAGTACTTAAAAGGCTTTTACTTTAAAAAATGTATACTATGTTTTTTGGAATATTGTATTGCTAGATATAATATAGACATTTGGGCACATTTGGGCACTAAAAGTCTTTCTATATATTTTTTTTTTATTAGATAACACTAAAAGACTTATTTTTTTTAATGAGTGATGCTCTTAATTCCATTCATCTAGCTATATTTATAGTTAAAATATTTGTGAATTTACATGTATAATGTATTTTCTCAACTTGAATTAAAATGAGTTTTATCTTGCTATACTTAATAATTGCCCTGAATATATTTCCTTAAATAAATATTTTGAATTGTTTGTATTCAATTAACATGCCAAAAGATAATCAGATTAATTTTCAGTTGTGATTTTGTTATTTGTGCTTTTTTCTTTGTTAAACTGTTAGCAAAAATTATATAAACTACAATATAATCGTCAGTTTCACCATTCCCCAGATATTAAACAATGAAAGTGATTGATATTTGTCCTGTTATATATAGTGTTAGTTTCCCATTGTTAGTGTAACAGATATCACAAATTTGGTAACATGGTAGCTAAAATCAACTCAGATTTATAATCTCATGGTTCTGGGGGTTACAAGTTCAAAAGAGGTATTAACGAGCTAAAAACAAATGTGGGCAGGACTGTATTCCTTCTGGAGGCTCTAGGGTAGAATACGTTTTCCTGACTTTTCTACCTTCTAAAGGCCAGCTACATTCCTCTATTCCTTGGCTGATGGCATTTTCATGGACCATCTCTAGAGATTCCATTAATATTCATACCTTCTGTATATTATCCAGCTATATTGAACTATGTGGAAACCTGAACTTGCTATATGATTTTTCTATTTCTAAGTATTTGCATATTCTAATTGTTCAACTTGGTACAGTGCTTCTGTTCTGCCTCCTTTTCCTATGGCTCTTACTCCTCATCTATATCATATCTGAATATTATTTCTACAAAATAGATAGTTGCTGACTCCTCTCCAAGACTGTGGCAAATTACCCTCATAGTCTCCCATTAAACCCTGCACTTATTCCTCATCTCTTATCATCTAGCCCACAACTGTATTTCCTATTATACCATCAGCTAATGATTGCAGTGATTTTGTTTTCTTATTTTCCATTACATCTATAGTGCCTACCATACTATCTAAATAAATATGTGTTAAATAAATTGTGCTGGTTTGAGTCTTTCGTGGACCCCAGAAAATCTTGTTGTTAAAATGGTGCCTGTAAACCCATTGTGTTGGGACCTTTTGGTTATATTCAGTTAAGGGACCTTTTGAGTACGTCTTTCTTTATTAGAGCATTTCAGTTAAGGACCTTTGATTAGCTTGTAGGACCCAGGGTGGGTCTTAATCCTCTTACTAGGTTCCTTTATAAAAGGAATACTAAAAAGCTGCAGGCACACAGGAAAAAGCTTCAGAGAAAGAGAAACACTGAGAGGCTGAGAGAGAGGTCCTAGAGGCTGGAGGCTGGAATCAGTGGAACAAGGAAAGAGGCCCCTGAGAGTCCAGAAAAGACAAGGCCTGGAGGAGAGAGAAAGACAAGCCATATGCCTGATCGCCCAGGGCTGCAACTTGGTGAGAGAACATCTCTTGATGATGCCATGATTTGGACACTTCCACAGCCTCAGAACTGTAAGATTTTAACCTAATAAATTCCCATTATAAAAAACCAACCCATTTCTGGTATATTGCTCCCAGCAACTTTTCGCAAACTAAAACATGAATGAATAAATACTTTAATAAATAAATAAAATAATAAGCTATTTAGATTATTGCATTCTAGCTCAGATTACTTCATAAAATACAGAATTCTCTGAATAGTCACAGGCAACAATATATGCTCATCCATTAGTGGAAAATTTTTCAAATATTAGATTTGTACTTAAAATTCCAGACATTAGAATTTAATTTCAGTTGGAAAACCTCAAGTGGTTAAATCCTGTCTGAGTTTGTCAGGGTTGCTATAACAAATATGAGATAATAGTTGGCTTAAACAACAGGAACTTGTCTCACAGCTGTGGCAGCTATATGACTAAAATCAAGGTGTTGGCAGGATCATGCTTTCTCTAAATTCTGTAGTACTCTGGTGGTAGCTTCCAATGAATTCAAACTTCAGTTTCTATATCTATCACATGTCCATGTATCTTCTTCTGTCTCTTACTCACTCCTCCTTCTGTGTCCAAATTTTGTCCCCTTAAAAGGACTCCAGTCATATTGGATTAAGGCCAGCTCTGATTCAGTTTGGCCTAATCATTGATAGGATCTTGAAACCGGTTCATATGCACAAGACTGGGGGTTAAGACTTGAACATGTCTTTGTGGAGACATGATTCAGTCCATTACATCCACTCAAAGTGAATAAATCTGAAGTAATTTCCAATATTTCTGAAGAATTTCATAACCAGTATTTCTAGAAATATTGTTTGTAATTTTGAAGGAATTCTAAGTTATTTAAATTTGAGAACTGGTCTTTTTAAAAAAAAATAGTGAACTTTCATTGCACACCATTAATTGAGATATTTAAAATGTGTGTAGCTAGAGAGGAAATAGGAAAAATGGTATGTAAAAAGCTTTAAAATAAAGCAAGAATGGTGTATTAGCCAAAGGGGTACTGATGCAAAGTACCAGAAATCCATTGGCTTTTATAAAGGATATTTATGGGCATAAAAGCTTATCGTTACAAGGCCTAAAGAGTCCAGTCATGGCTACTTTCTCACCCAAGTCAGATACCATGTGTTGAAGCAAGATGGTGGGCAATCTTTGCCTGGTCTCTCCTTCCTTCATCCTTTGAAGGCTCCATGGGCCCAGCTTCTTCCAATCTCAGCTATAAGCTGGCATAGGGCTCATCTCTCAGGGCTTCCTATATCAGTCTGGCATAGAGCTTTTTCTTTCTAGGGCTTGTCAGTAGCTCAGCTGCTCTGTTCTTTTCAGCTGCCAACTATCACGTGAATGGCTCATCTCTCCCTGGAGCTTTAGCTCTTTGAGCCTTCTCTTCTGTCACATGGCAGGACCGAAATGAGCAAGTTCTCTCCTCTTCCATGTGACTTCTTGTGTGAGTGTTCATTTCTCAGGGTGGGGACTCAACCCTGAGTCACGCTCAACTGACATTTTTGAATCAAAGCCCTAATCTTAACAAGTGATTTAATCAAGTAGGAAGGGAATCAAAGAAAATATGCACATGCTCTATTTAGGCAGAAACAATATCAAGATAGAGCTACCCATTTCAGAGATGGCTAAGAAGAAATAGCCTGGTGACTATGCAAAAATTCCAAAGCAATAAAAGAGAAAATATGAAAGAAAACAAAGAGAAAAACAGAAACAAATAATATAAAAGAGAAATGAATAAATCATTCTGAAAAACATTATGCCTCAGAACACAGAAGAGATTTCTTTATATAAATGATTCTTCTCACAAAGATAAGACAGAAAAATTGCTCTGTGAATCAAGGCCTTTATAGTGAAACTAGATGACATTTTATTGTGACTAAAAGGAATACTTGTTAATGTGGGAAAGTGTGGGAGGGGCAGGGGTTGGGGCATACGGGCATCCCCTACATTTTTTAATGTAACATTTATGTAATTTAAAGCTTCTTTAAAAATAAAAACAAATTAATAAAAAAAATTTAAAAAAGGTATACTGAAGAGAGAAGGACACACATGGAGAATAAAAACAAGCCCATTTCACAATTAAAAAATGAATTAAAAGTAATAAGGAGCAAAATATACAGATAGAATATATCTAAAAATTAGTTTAACTAAAATTTAAGAGCACTTTTTATTTTTAAGTTCGAGAATTTTTAAAAATATGAACATGCCAATCCTTTTCTACTTCTAATTCTTTTTTATTCTCTTGAAGCTTAAAAGTTATATGCTTCCTTTGTAAATCTTTTTTCAACAATAGTACACTTTATAAAAAACTGATTGTCCCACCATCCGCTTCACTATTTCTCACATTTCTCTCAATGAATATATTTTAGCTATAGATTCAATAAAAGGATCACACACACACATTTGCTAAAAAGAAAACAACAATTTTGTCATAAAAATAACATTTTGCTTGCTTGAGTAATCTGCATTTTTTTTTGGTACCTGCCAACTTGACTTGGCAACATGAAAATATGATCACCTGTTATATAAAGGTGTCTAAACTCAAATTTATGTTATTCATGTACAATATATTAAAAAATAAATGTAAAATTTAGGCTTATTGGTCACAGGGGCATGCATTCTCCTAGACTGATTCTTTTAATACAGGAATATAAAATGGGTAGGTCATTAACTTATTAATTAAATGAGCTTTGTAATGGGCTGAATGGTATCTCCTTAAAAGATATGTTCATGTCCTAATCCTCAGAACCTATGGATGTTGTCTTATTTGGAAGAGGGGTCTTTGCACATATAACTAATTTATAGATCTTGAAATGAAGAATAATCCTGAATTGTTTTGGTGGGCCCACAAGTCCAATGAAAAGTGTTCTCATTAGAGACACTTAGAGGAGAAGACAGAAGAGGAAGCAGCAATGTAACCATTGAAGCAGAGAGTCCAGAAGTCAAGGAATGTCAACAGCATCAGAAATTGAAAGAGTCAAATAATAGACTCTCCCCTAGGGCTTTTTGAGGTAGCATGGCTCTACTGAAACATTGGTTTTGGTCCCCTGGTTTCCAGAACTGTGAGAGAATCAAGTTTGATTGTTTAAAATCATTCAGTTTGTGGTTCATTGCAGAAGTCACTGGATACTAATAAAGCATTATTAATTAATTGTGATATTCAGTAAAAATATATAATTCCAGAAAGTAACTGATATGCATTTGGGGTACATAGTCATTGGGACTGAAGTTACCCTGAATTCAACAAAACTATATTACTTCCTTAGCCTGTGTTGATTCCATCATTACTATAATTCTTCTGTTCTTGGTATAAAAGCTAAGGATAACTGGGAAACTTTGTATTATTATCACCATGAACAGGAATAGAAAAGAGATATATGTAGAAACTCGAAGTCCCCACACATGTACCAAGATTGGAAAGAGAAAAAGGGGGAAAAGATACAGAGAAATAAATGTTTTAGGAACATGTGTTTAACATGGAATAAACACACTGCAATTCTTTTCAGTTGCCTTACCATTAATCCTCATATTTAAAGATAAACAAAATTTTATGCCTAAATAAGTTTAGTTTTCCCAAATCTTAACGTTTATAAATTGTAGGGTTTTAAACCACTCTTCAAGATCAAGATATAATCAAATTCTGTTTATTCTCTAAAATATTCCTTTCTTTAAGACACTTCTGGTGAAAAAGGCTGTAAATATGAAGTTTTATTAAGAGGAAGGGGTGAAAAATGAAGAATTTACAGTTATGGATTTGCTTTTTATTTCACCTGCTTTAAATAACAAGGAAAATTAATTGATAGCAAGAAAAGTTTTTATAGTGAATATTTCAATTCTAACACCCCATTGTTTAACGTTTGTATTTACAAGCAAAAAAGTAGGGGTATTTACATAATGTTTTATTAAGCATTGCATGTGTTGTAAACTCAAACAAAAACTTCAATATACGGATTAGCCTAACAAAATGTTAGTCAATTTACTTACAGAATAAGACTTTTTAAAATCAGCAAGATATCAAGTACTTCTCCAGAAAAATGAATGTGTATTTTATTTTCTAATATTATATTTCATTAATATTACAGAAGCAAAAGTCAAAATGTCCTATCTAAGCCCTCCTTGAATGTAATAGAACATATATTGGTAACAGAAAGAAAAAGATTCCATACTGATTATATTTTTAGTTTTCTGTTTTCATCCCCCTCATTAGTTATGGCATAATTCTATCTGCTTACACTTTCCTTTTCATAGTAAGCTCTCCATGTAACACATTAGTACACTTCAGAGACCACTCAAGTGTGACTGTCTCATAACTGTTTCTGAAAAAGTTATAACATTTATTTTTATTCTCAAGATGAAGTCCTACATTTCAAACACATGTGCTATTGAATGAGAACAAATAATGCTTGGCCAACTTCATAGTTTAATCAAGAAAACCACATGTCACATTATTACTTAAAGCTAACTTTTCATAAAACTACAGCACTTGGTGTTGAAAAGAATGCTTTTTCTGTAACCTTCAACCACATTTTTAAATAGATTCTGAATCATCACAAATAATTATGCACCCTTGCAAATTCATAAATTTCTTTCTTAGCCAGAGCTCTAACCAAAATGGAACACAGAAGACAAGAATGGATAGCTTCAAATTATCAATCAAACTCAAAAGAAAAAAAACCATGTCAGAAAATTTTCATTAGTATTCAATGCAATGGACCATTCAGGGCTGAGCACAGAGCCCGACACCTAGTAGATTGCCAATAAATATTTATCAAATGAATGATGTAAGTGAATGAGTAACTGAAAAAATCCCTGAATAGATCACTTGAATGGAAAGATAACTAGGGACAGGCTGGTGAGTTGGTAGCTAGAACAACTTCAGTCAACTCTCAGCAAGATTCTTGTGCCCAGTCTGAATGGTAATTATGAGATTATAGAAATATCCATTTTCTATCTATCTATCTATCTATCTATCTATCTATCTATCTAGTAATACAGCATTTCCATGAAGAAAAAATATATATATATATATAAAATAAATCTACAAATGTTCTTTCTGTCTTTCTCAAGGTCATTAATCCAAAACAAAGAGGGCACTAGAAATCAAATTTCTGGCCAGTCACTCAGAAATGATATGTCCTATATCACCATGCTTTTTTCAAGGTTTAGTCTGGCATTGTGAATGATCTTTCAAGTGGAAGGAAGTTTCTTTTAAGGCAAAATTGATTTTTTGGTAAGTATTTACCTCATACTGCCTGGTTCCATATGGATTTTTTTAAATGAGACACTACTGACTTTTTCGGTAAGTAGTGAAGGCAACTTATTCAGGACCCTTAGCGAATGACAATACACCATTTATGATGAAACTGCATTGGAAAATAGATCAGTGGTTATGTGAATACATATGCAGAGTACCAGGAATCAAACTCTGCTTAACTGAGAAAGGATTAATCCTCACATGTAGATGTTACCCACATATAGAATAAAGAAGATGGATAATATTGGATTCCCTCCATTAAAAAAAAAAAGGTGTTTGTTGACTTAGTGTTAGAAAGAGTAGAATTATATTAGAATATATATTGACTCCTGTATGTTGGAGAGTAAACACAACCTGGAGCTAAAGGTACTGTCCCGAGTTGTTTATGACCTGAAAAATGAAGATTCATTTGACAGATTCTAATCAGGATGGTTATCTTCTGGCACTACTGCTGAGGTTGAAAGATGACATTTTATTAAATTCATATGCTGGTGAATTGTCAGCACTTATTTTGCTTGTATGTATTGCAGCTTTCAGTGTTATTGATAATGAAATTTTAATATAATGCTTGGAAACGTATGCCTGCATTTCAAGAGCAGTCTAAGATTGATTTAGGCCTTAGTTACCCCAAGAGAGCAGTCCACACCATTTTGTGTATGACTTTTCTTTCCTTTTCTCCCTCCCTTTTTCTCTCTTTTGATCATCCTTTACCTAATTCCTCCTACTTTTCTGTTCATTCAAAGTATGCCAGTGAATGAAACAAAGCTTCCCAGTCTGGTTTGATTTAATTTCCAATATCCAAGCTACTCTGGATACTCATATTTGAAAATGTTTACGTAACTGTGCCATTTATGGTAACTCACTATATATAAACTTTAGTACAATATGCTATTTTAAATGAGTTGTATAATTTTGTAACATTGGTTATAATCTAGTTTCTCATAATTAAACTCTTACGAATAATAAAGCATTTCTAGTAATTCATATAAGTAACTTCAAAATTAACAGTCATTTCATTTATGTTTGACAGAAATGGCTTTGATCAAATTTCCATTTCATGATTTTAGGATTTATTTAGAGTCTTAGTGGGATTTTGAATGATATATTTTCCTTTGGAGCTATGAAGTCATTTTTCTTTTTTTCCCCTCCTCCCTAATCTACATCACTGCTGGCAGAGGTGGAACTTTGCCTGTCTTTACTCATGTTGGTCTTATAATAAGATTGAAAGGCTGTTCAGCACATTGATTTTTTTTTCCCCAACAACTTGATTACTGCAATTCCCTGCTAGCTGGCTGCTTTTCAACTACCATATCAAATTGCAATATCTACAAGCCAAGCCATTAGACTGGTGGTCTGCAACTACAGATTGGGGGAAGAACAGAATCAACTTAATTCCTTTTCTTTGGTCTCCACCAGGGTGGGGGTGGGGGGAGACGGGGGGAGGGAGGGTTGAACAGGGACTACAATCTCTTTTATTTCAAGAAACAGTTTCTTATGTTTAACTATATTAAAACTTTTAAAGAGCATATCAAATTAGCAGTGAAAGGGCCTGCAAAAATTTTCCACACTTGAACTCTGTGCTTTCTAGAAGCTTGCTACAGAAATTCTAGTGACTAAATTCACCTTTAGTAAGTATGAAGATGGAAACATGGTTAACAGTTGCACTGTGAGTACACCAGGTAAGAGGATGTGTCCCAAGAATGAAGCATATGTTAGGAGCATTGGTGTATCTGCCAAATCATCATTAGCTTCTTAAGAAAATTGGGATCTATTCTAAGAAAAATTTCAGAGTCTTTTTAAATTATTATTATTTTTTTAAGGAGGTACCGGGGAATGAACCCTGGACCTCATATGTGAGAAACAGGCACACAACCACTTCAGCTACACCCACTACCGAGTCTGATTTTGAAATATTTTAATGGCATTAGAATAAAAAGAAAGATGATTTATTTGAATATATTTATTGCACAGACATATAACTTTAGAAGAATGGCATTTCTGCAGGTAAAGTAATGTTTGTGTGTATAATAAAAAACAATAATGTGGAAGATTATTTATATTTTTAAATAGTTTTGTTTAATATGAAAAGAGGTTAATACTTCTACCATGCACAGAGCACTCGTTTCAATTTTGAGGAAGACCATAAATTTACTGTTAGAAAACTGGGAAAAATAGATTCTGGAGACTCTGCAATTCATAAGGAAATGTATTTCTGCAATTCTGAAGTGAAAAAGGTCTAGAAACCCAAGGTTTTTTTTTTTTCTGTTTCTCTCTCTTTTTTTTAAGCAACTCATTTGACAGCCAAAATTGATGTCATCTAAATTAATTTGACGCTATAATCTGACTTCAAATGAATGTGGCTATTTAATGGTATTTACTTTCCACATTTAGTATGAATATTCATGTTTTACTGCAAAAATATATTAACCTATTTCTTTTTTTACTCATTATTGCCCCAGAATCTATAGGGTTGTTACTTAATCTGGAGTATATGGATCATATTACCTTCCTAAACATTGTATCTGTCTAAGTAATTATGAATCCTGAAACATATGTGGACCTAAGGGTTTCATATAAAGGGTAGTGGACCTGTATAGTGTTAGTAGAATTGTACACAATACATAGTACATAGTACATTTGTTTGATTTTCCAGTCATTCATTCACTTAGTTAACTAATACATATTTTGCACCAACTGTGTTCCAAGAAATCGTTTAGGTACGGAAAAAAAGAGAAATCTTCTCTGTCCTCATAAGCTTATAGACTAAAGGGAAAATAGGTATGTGAACAAAAATGAACTTAACTCTGAGAAGTACTCGATCAAGGAAAGCAATGTGACGCTTAGGAAGACTGTAACCTACCTTGGTGAACAGGGAATGATGAAGAGGTCCATTGCTAGCTGGGAAAGCTTTCTGGAGGAGCCAAAAACCTGACTGAGCCTGATGCATTAATTTGATTTAGTTAAAGTGAATAATGAGTATAGAAGGTCAGTAAGGATACTCCAACAAGATGTGATCTGGGCTCTCCAAGTCTTTATATGGCCAGAGCATAAGGAGTGAAGTTGTGTCTGTCTTTATATAGCTGAAGCAAAAGGACTTTATGTTGAATGAAGCATGCCAGACACTGAAGGGCAAATATTACATGACCTCACTGATATGAATGAAGCAAATTGAGCAGACACAGAGGTAGAGTCTGGAAGATAGGTTTACAGGAAATAGAAATGGAGAAGAAAGCTGTGAGCCAATACCCATATGGGCAAAATCTATGATAAGGTGGAAGGCTGTAGTTATGCAGTAGAGAGGCATGACAGTGTTGCAGTGATACTATTGGGTTAGGCGGTGCAGGTATGTAAGGGAGGTAGGGTGTGGAAGGGGAGTTGGACTATCCATGGAACTGGGGAGAGGGTTGGGGGAAGCAGCAGGTGAACACTGGGGATTGGTGGGTATGTCGTTGAAACTACAATGTTGGGAATGCTCTTCTGGCAATAGGGCAAGGTAGGGTTACTGGGTTACAGCATTGGATGTGGGAGGCATTCGGGATAGGGAGCACCTGGGGGATGCTTCTAGGGAGTGTGTGAGTATTCACCTTGACATAGTGTGTTATATTAGTGAGTGGAGACCCACATAATGAGCAGGAAGGTATTGGACTCCCATCCTGGGGAGGCCCACTATGTTCTCAAATAGAGGGGCAGGAGTCTTTTAAGAATATGGGTGGTGCCCAATAGGAAAAGACAGACCAGTGTGTCAAGCCCTCAGTGTTTTTGCCAGTAACAATGAATCTGGTCCTGCAAAGAGTAAAGTCTGGTGGTTGCCATGGGTCCTGAGGGGAGGGGGAGAGAAGAATAGAATAAATAGAACAGGCAGCATTTTGAGGGTGATGGAAGTGTTCTACATGATCTTGCAATGATGGATAAAGGCCATGTTAAGTTTTGTCAAAATTTATAAAAGTGTATGGTCCAAAATGTAAAACATAATGTAAACCATTGACTATGGTTGGTAGCTATGTTTCAATGTTTGTGCATCAGTTGTAACAAATGTACAATTCACATTTAAAATATTATTAATAGGGGAAGGGGGAAAAGAGGGAGGATGTTGGATATATGGGGGTCCTCTATATTCTGTATGTGATTTTGCTGCAACCTAAAACTTCTTTGAAGACAAAATAAGAAAAGTAAGACACTGGGGAATAAATGGAAGAAAATGTCACTGTGCATACAAGACAACAGATCTTACAGTGATGAAAGGCAAAATGTCAAAAAAAATTGTTTTTACATTTTTTCATTATTTTTTATTATCCCAATTTTTTTTTTATTTTGTAATTTTTTGTATTTTATTTCTTATTTTTAAAACTATCATTATTTCATTTTCTTATTAATTGTATTTGGCTATTTTATTGGCTTCATTTTGTAAGAAGTTTTGAATCACAGAAAGGTTACAACTGTGGCAGGAGAGGAATATTTGTGTGGGATGTCTGTGATGGGGGATACATGGGAGGAGGTTCACCTGGGAATACATCTAAGCATATAAATGTGTTCAAATGTTCATGGGGCATTGTCACAGTGGGTGGAGATTCACACAATAACTGAAAGAATGTTGAATCCCCATCCAGGGGCGCTCTGCCACATTCTCTAATGGAACAGCAAGAATCCCCCAAGTACAGACGCAATGGCGAGTGAAGGAGGATGGTCCATTGACAGGCCCTTGATATTGATGACTGTGCTTATGAACCTTTACTCTTGAAATGGAAACTTAGCCTAGGATTATAGGGTGCCTACGAATTACTTCCTGCTCAAATGTGGCCTCTCTCTAAGCAGAATGCAGCATATAAATGCAATAACTTCCCCCCAGCATGGTACATGACTCCTGCGGATAAGCCTCCCCGGCACTGAGAGATTACTACCAAGTACCAACTAGCAATGCAACTGGAAAAAGACCTTGACCAAAAGCGGAAAAGGGTAAAAACAAATGAGTTTATATGGCTAAGAGGCTTCAAAGTGAGTCAGGAGGTCATCCCAGTGGTTACACTTCTGCACATCTCAGCAGGATCTCACTGACTGCCAAATTAGACACTACCCTAAATAGTGGGGCTCCTGAGGGCTCTGGAGACACCCAGGCACTATGGTCAGGGCAGATAGCTCATGAGTTTGGTGACTTGCCAAAGTAGAGTGGGCTCTACTTTGGGGTTTGTGCTCCCCAGTGTGACAGAATTGGACTCAGTTGTGGTTTCCCTAGACATGGTTCTTCTGTCCCTTCTATTTGAACCTATACTTGGTGCTGGAGTTGGTAGCTGTATGTCCAAGAGACTTCAATCTTTGGGCTATCCGTGTGACAGCTGGGCCCTGAGCCTCAACAGATTTGCAACACCTATTATCCACTCATCCTCGACAACAAACAAGGAGGTGATGATGGACAACCACCATACCAAGGAACTGAGAGAGTCTACAACTGCAAGCAAGAGAGTCCCATCCATTGGCTGTATGGGACTGAACCCTCCACTCAATTAGAGGTGGAGTGGGTATCACCATCCCAGAATCCTCAGGATTGGGGAATGAACTATGAACCAGAGTGGACTTACTGGTATTCTACTATAAACTTATTGTGCTTCTAGCAATGGAAGAATTCATATCATTGATGTGGAGGCAATGGCCACTGTAGATTCTGAGGTCAGGGAGTGGGAAAACATGGGTAATAAAGGGGCATTTTCGAGACTTGGAAATTGACCTGGATTACACTGCAGTGACAAATACAGGCCATTATATATCTTGCCATAATCTACAGAATTGTGTGGGAGACAGTGTAAGCTACAATGTAAATGATAACTCATACTTAGTCACAATGCTCCAAAATGTGTTTATCAATGTGAATGTTCCATACTATGAAGGATGTTGTTAATGTGGGAAAATGTGGGCGGTGTGGGGAGTGGGGCATATAGGAAGCCCCTATAATTTTTATGTAACATTTATGTTATCTAAATATCTTTAAAATTTTTTTTAAAATAAATAAAATAAAATAGGTAAAAACGAGTGTAAAAGAAAAAGGAACAATTGAGTAAAATGATAAGACATAAGCAAAGGGTGGGGATGTTTGATTTAGTCACAAGAATAAAAGGAAGCTCACAAAGGATTTTATGCAAAAGATGACATGACCATGATCAGAATTGTGTTTCAGTGATGTTTCATTTTTTTTCAATAAATAATAGGTTTGAGGAGGGCAAACCCACTAAGTGGCAGGAAGACTGATTAGTAAATTGTAACAATACAGATAAAAGATGAAGGCATGATCTAAGGCAGTACAATTGTACCCCTTTAAAGAATTTTCAATTACATACACCCTTTGTAATTGTTTAAATTGATGAAAATGTTTTATTATAAGTTTAAATGTAGGCACCAATTGTTGCTGGTCTATATCTGCAACTCTGTACTACATGTATCTATGACAACCAGGAAAGACAAAGTCCAAAGCCCAAAATATTGCTTTTTAGGTTATTTTAGTTATAAAGAACATTAATGAAATGAAAACCACCCTCTCTACAAATTTTTTCTTTATTCCATTCCATTTATCTCCATGAGTAGGCCAGCAACAATGGCATAAAATGGTTTCCTTCAATGTTGCCAAATAGGGCTTGAGCCTAATAAGTGTGAGCTTCATGAGAGTTTCATCTGTTTTGTTCAAGCAAAACTACTAGATTAATTCTGGTTACATAATATTTACTCAAATATATTTGTTTAATGTGTACATGAATAGATGAATGAATCTTAAAACCAAAGAATAGAGGAAGGAAGAATTCCTTTTTATAAAAGTGTATTTCCAATTGTGTAACCCAGATGTAATCCAAAGCTTAGCAACAAAGAACTTTATGAATGTATTTGTTAGTCCCCTCCCACATCACCATTAGGGTGAAAAAGTTATCGATATTAAACTTAAATTTACATTTACAAAATTACTTCTCCCCAGTTCTCTAAATACATGATCCATTTAGTTTGAAAGCCATCAGAATGAGATCCACCAAGTAACTTTTTTCTAGGATTCTATTTCTAGTTGCAGTTCTGGTGAAACATGAAACAACTTAAGTCTAAAATGCTGGGCTATCATTTATTTAATATGGCTCTGAATGAAATTCTGAGAACATGGTCCTGCTTTCTCTGAAGATAGGCTCTTTGCCTGTACGAAACAGTAATCTTTGCACACCAAGAAATAGAAAATCTTGTCCTATCCTCCAGTCTTTTTCACTCTACCTTAATGAAATAACTGATTTTAAATTCCTTAATAATAAAATAGTAGCTATTGTGAAATGAAGGCTATGTGCCCGGCATTCTACATCCATTATTTCATGTATTTCTCAAAAATATCATAAAGAATGGATTGCATATGTCATTTTATAGGCTAAGAAACTAAACTTAATGAGTTATATAATTCACTCTGTTGCACAATTAATAATGGCAAAGCTAAATTTCCAGGAATGTCTGACTTGAAAGGCATCCTTTCACCAATGAGAGACAATGCTTCACTCTTTCCATCAGCCTCCGCTGAGATATGCTTTAGGGTCTAAATTTATATATTACATGTTTAAAATTACATATATGTTTATGGTGTATCAGACATGATAAAAATATCTTATGAGAAAATATAGCAGCAATTTAAATAATTTTCATTGACTCCTATACTGCTTATTCCTATTAAAATTTGAAACACATTAAGTTTGAGATTTAAAAAAATCATTGGCGGTTAGTAAATTGTATCCATTTGCTGACATGATGTTAGACCATGAAAAATTACAGTTTATAGAAACATGGGTACTTTCCAAGTAGTCTTCAAACTTTTTATGAATGATAAATTGAGAAAATAACCATATAATCATTATGAGTTAATTATATTGTGCAAAAATGACAGTAATTCCTTTGCTCTCATTTAATCCTCAAACACTTTAGCCTAGATTTACTCTTCCCTCCCTCCAGCCATGATTTAATAAAATATCCAGTCATAGAATTAATCCCACTTCTTGACAACTTTCAATACAAAACAAAGCCCTACTTCTTTAAACCTTTCCCCAAATCACCTAACACATCCCCAAATCATATAAAAAGTGCTTTATAACACCTTCTTACTGAGATGCCCTGTGGTTTCTCATGGGGTGTCTTCTCCCTCACTGCAGTGAGTAATGAACGCAGCTTATTCAATAATTGGTGTGTTCCTGTTGTTCTTTGGCTATAGGGAATTGTCACATATAAAAATGCAATCAAATATATTTGTTAAAAACTTGATACTAAACTGTTTTGATAGTTCCAGTTTGTTGGTTTTTGCTCACAGTAATTTGTTTGGCTCTATGAATATTCAGTTTGTTATGACACTAAAGAGTAAATATTTTCTATCTTTTAAAAATTAATGTTATTGTCATATATGCCTGTGAAGTTTGCTTGCAAGCTACAGGCATTGTTCCATAAAATGTGTCTTAATAATAAAATCTAATATCTTTATTACAAAATATTTTATTCAGCTGAACTCCAGCTAAACTATTCTTTGATCTGCTTTTTTCATCAGACATTGTGATTCTTGTGAGTATTTTGAAAACAAGGCAACTGAAGATAAAAGCCAAAGGCAAGGAACGCAGTACTGCTTTGGGTTAATGGTGTCCACAAGATTTCCACAAAATGATTTTAAAAACCTAAGGGTGAAAGGTCAGTGAGTCAAGTAATGCCATGTAAACCATTATGGCCTTGCCCTCAGACCCTGTATGATCAGGGCCATCCTTAAATTTCTAATAAATCGCAAAGACTAATTTGACACGACCCTCAATATCTTTAGAATCCATACATCTTTTACACAAAGGGCTCCATTAATTTAAAAAGGAAGCAATCAGGAAAAGTATAGAAAGCAAGATAAAAATGCTTTTCAAAACAGACATTATTTTTTGTAATCTTCCAAATTTCAGAGAATGAGAAACTTACTTATCAATAATGCAGTTTATAGTGCAACATACCTGACTAAAAGCTAAATCTATTAGGGGAACTTTCAATAATATTCTGTCACCAAGTAAAACAAGGAGAGAAGCTATTCATAGTTCTTGGCTGGTGACTATATTCAGAGGTGAACTAATTTCTTTTGGTCTTTCTTCTAACTTCTACTTTGCCAAATTCTCATATTAACAATATGAGTTAGATTTTCCCTAGGAATGAAGCAGAGAAAAAAATTAAATAAATAAATAAAATAAATCAATCATATATGTCTGCAGGTTTTGTTAATTTTCATATTTTTAAAGTTTAATTTTAACATATGTTTAGCTAAATTTAATTGAATGTTGAGGAATTATATTAACTCAACTGTTCTAATTGAAAAGTTGCTTTAAAATGTATAATAAAATCATGATTTATTTTCCTTCATTTTTACTTTCGGTAAGAAATTTTTGATTACTAAATTGACTCCTAATTATTTAGAGTGAATTATAACCTTTATCAACAATCAGTTTCTCCTCTTGTACATCCTTCTACAAGTGCCTTAAACAATATTTTCAGCTTTTTCACATGGTCATGATTAAGGGAAGTAAGAAACTGATATTTTCAAATTGTTTTTAGCAGGTGTCTCAGTTTTCCAGCTATGAGCATAATAACATAAAATTAGTTGACTTAAACAATGGGAATTCATTGGCTTATACTTTTAGGCTAGAAGAAGTCCAAATTGAGGCATGAGCAAGGCAAAGTTTTCTCCCTCAATACTGTCTTCTGGTGGTGGCTACTGGTGATTTGTAGGTCCCTGGCTTTTCTGTCACATGGCAATGCATATGGCAGAGTCCTTTCCTTTCCCTTCCCAATCCCATTGACTCCCAGCTTCTTGTTTCTCCAAGTGGTTTTGTCCTTACAAAATATCCAGTAACAGGATTAAGGCCCAAATTCATTCAGTTGGGCCATACCTTAACTAAAAATACCATCTTTAAAAGGTCCTATGTACAATGGGTTCAAACACACAGGAATGGATTAAAGACATGTCTTTTTCTGAGGTATATAATTCAAATTACCACAGTAGTAATATTAAATGGTTTGATTAAAGAGAACTTTGCAAGCAATGACAACATGAAATGACATTTGTATTCTAAACTCTTTCAGGAACAGAGAGTAAAGCAGAGTAATTTTACCACAATATCTGTCAAATCTTATGCCAAAAGTAAATAAATTTAGATCCTTAAAGCTGTGTTATTATTCACACAAAGCAAGAGAGAGAAACAGTATATCTCGTTTGCTTTTTCCTCATTTTATTTCAGAAATGCACATACCCTTCTTTCTGTCCTTTAACTATGAATTCTCTTACACTTTATCCACGGTTTTCTAGTGTGTTACACTCCCAATTTAACTTCCTTATGTGGGAGGTAAATGCATTCTCAGATAACAATTCCACCTAAAATGTACTTATTTTATGCAAACTTTTCTACAATAAACAGAACATGTAAATGCAGGACATGACATATTACCGGGAAGCTAGAAGGGCAATGCTACATTACTGGCCAATCACAGCAGAATAACATGAGAAACACATAATCAAGGGATCATATAGCAAGTGTAAATGTTCATGCCAACCATTAACTGGAATTTTGGTATATGTTATAAGAAAATACTTTTCAAAGGGAAAGCCAGCTTACATTCAACCCCTAAAGTTATAATGGGTTTTGAATTTCATGTTAGGTTCTAATTTCATAAAAATAGAAAAATGTTCTATGTAAAGTTAATGTTGGCATTACAATATAATGTTTTTATTATGTAGTTATAGGCCAACCTGGAGACAGAGATTAACTTCCTGGTATATTTTACCGAATGTACTAAGAATAATGTGTCACCATGAAATTTTAAAATTTCCTTAAAGTCTCTTCCTCACAGACCAGTTGAGAGGAAACCTGTATTCCTAGACATAACTACACCCTGTAGTAATTAGGAACCCATTTTACATAGGAAAATAAGATAGTCAGGAACAGGAAGAGCTTGCAAATATGTCCAGAATCTTAACCAATATTTTGAGCTAAAATAATTTGACTCTCATCATAGTGTATTTTCCTATTTATGTTACTTTAATTCACACATTTGATATTTGATTCTTATAATATATGTATATACTACCATTTAACAAAAATAATTTAATACATTTTCTTATCTGGTTACTAAAAGACACATGCTAAATAGAATTCATTTTGAAAACAGAAATGCAGTTTTCTTTGACAGCTACTAATTTTAGGGAAAAGAAAAATATAGTACTTGATTTTTTGGAAAGACTTTTTTGTTGTTGCACTCTCTTTATATTTCCACAAACTCATGTGGACTATGTTGGTCTCACTGTTAATATCTATTTGCTTTAAGTTGAATTAAGTTTTAGAGAAGATCTTGTTTGACACTCTTGTCATTGTCAACACTCATGCAGCAGACACAAATCTGGGCCGCCAGAGGGTCCTTCCAGAAAGCACTTGCTGCTCAGAGACAGGTGAATGGTTAGCTGATGGACTCCAACAGTCTGCACCCTCATCTCATACAATGGGTAAAGAGAAAATGCTGCACAAGGGTTTAATAGTAAGAGAGGTGAACTAAAAAATGGTTGAATTCTCAACCCAGAGAAGTCTATTATTCCAAGTTCAGGTCTCCAAGTGAAACAACCCAAGCTTTTAACACATAGGATAGGGATAATTGTGTGGATGTAGCCAAAGATTTTGGTTTCCTAGTACTTTTCAACTCCCCTTATTAAGAGCTATCATTCCCCTGTACAGAAAAATAATAGGTCTTCTCCTGACAAGACAATAGATGACACTCTCATGAGCTACCACAACCTCTTCTCCTCGACTACAGGCTTTTAACAGAGCTAACTTACAGTTCAAAGAAAGAATTGTTAAAGGTACATCTAAAGCACCAGCTTGGAGGTAACACCCTGAGAAGATGGGGTGCTTTTCTCCAGAGACTTTTATATGATGTCATATCTCTAAGAGGATATATTCATGAATCTAAGAACCAAGAGATGGAAGCAAGATTTAGCATATGTAGCATCTCTGCCAGTAAATTTCTTGGTACTTGTGCCTCCAGTCCCTGCAACTCTCAGGGTCATACACTCTCCAAAAGGATGCACACTCTCATGGGGAAAAACCATGGACTCCATTGAAATAATAACAATGGCTGCCATCTGGGCTTTTTAGCTCCTGTGTCCAGACAACAGCAGGCAAAAAGAGTCACGATCTTGGCAGAGGTAATTGATTCAGATAAGCGGGAAGAAGTAGAACTGCTTTTATATGAGGATGGCAGGGAGTATTATTTGTGGAACTTGGTTGATGTACTTGGGCACCTCTTGGTGCTCCTTACCCAAATGTTAACAAACAAATACAGCAACTCTATCTGAGAGGTTTCTGAAATCAAGATCTCAGACCCTTCAGTGATGAAGGTTTGTCTCATACTACAAGGTAAGCCACCTAGACTTGACAGAAATGGTAGCTCAGAGTAAAGGAACTTTGAAAAGAATAGTGGGACAGAGAGATGATGACAATCATTTAAAGACCTGAGAGCAACTACAATTATGGGCACTGAAGTTCATCCCACAACCTCCTTTTTCTAAGCCCTTCTGCAGGAAGAATAGCCTACTCTGGAGGGGCTGCTTTTCAAATGTGCATAGAAAATTAGATATATGTGGCATAAATAAGGACTTGCTGCTCAGTTACAAAGAATGTTTTAATCTTACAGTATATATTACTTACTTTTATCAAGGTCTGCTTCAGTAATCAAGAAGAGGCCATGCTCTGCCAGGGTGTTATGATTGAAATATGCACCCCACAAAGACGTGTTCATGTCCTTACTCCTGGTTTTGTGAATTTGAACTCATTTGTAAATAAGATCTTTGAAGATGCTATTAGTTAAGATGAGGCCAAATTGGGTTGGAGTAACTCCTAATCCAATATAACTAGAGTCCTTATGAGAAGAGGAAATTTGAACAGAGAGACAGACAACTGATTCAGAGAGAGAAAGAGAAGAGAGACCCATGTGACAAGGACAAAGATTGTTTTCAGAGATGCTCTGCCCTGCCGACACGTTCTAGCCTCTAGGATTGTAAGATAATAGCTTTCTCTTCTTTTTGCCAACTAGTCTGTGATACTTTGTAATATCAACCCTGACAAACTAAGACATAAGGATAGCATCCATTTAATGACTGAGCAAAACAGTGGAAGCAGGGGTAGCAGGGGTATAGCCATTCCACCCAACACCGAACTCCTCTAACAGGCTCTTCTTCAGAGCTCTCATTAGGGATAGCAGTTATTCTATTAGTTTTGTATCTTGGTGTGAAAACTCCTACCTTTTTCATTCCACAAGTTTATTCTTCAATAAACCTTTTGTCCTCCTCTATCTCAAATTGGTTTTTTGAAGAATGCAACCTCAATAACTCATTATAATCAATTAATATCTGATGCACATTTTCAGGATATTGTCATTCATTCATGAATGCATTCATTTTTTTCTATAAATATCCAAATATATCTTCTCCTAATCCAAAGCACGGGGTTAGATTCTGTCCAAAAGAGAATGTTGGATACATTGGTTATTCAAACATGAAGCTTACCCTCAAGAAATTAACACTATAAGTAATAAAATATATTCTTAAATTAAAATATGGTGTTCATTGATATTAAACATTCAGAAAATGAGCTGTGAGTGTTCATATAGGCAAGTAACTATTTTCTGTTGGACAATAAAATCAGGCATCGTAAGGGGCATGACATATCATCTGTGCCTTATAGAAGAAATGAGTTTGAGACAGAAGAAAATTATGGCAGGACCAATGTGGGCAAAGGATACACAAGTGTGGATTCTGTCTTTTTGTGTATCTAGATCCATAAAACTGAATATAACTGGTTTGTGCTTTTGATTGATTTAAAAATGAAATATATAAAATTATATCCATTGGTATCTCCAAAGTAATGCTTTTGTTACTCAAACATTTTTAAATATAAAAATAAAGACTGAAGGTGCAAAGGTCAGAGTGATAGCCTTATTTGAATCAGACATAGTTGAATTTGAAAGCTGACTTCCCTACTTATATTGTGAAATACCTTCATGTCTGGGCTCTGACTCTAATCTCTACTAGCTCCAATCCATTACAAGACTGCCAAAAATCCCATCTTGCTTATAAACTTCATATAACTTTTGGACACTTTCCCATGTCACAGAAGGGCCATTCTGCCACCAGGCACAGATGCTTAGTGTTCTTAACATAATTACCTTGCATGGTACGATTAAAGAATCTTTAATCGTACCATGCTTTCTCAAATGTCTCTCTTTTTAACCAGCTATGCCTGCTCAATTCACTTATTTTCTTCTTCACTTGGCTAACTCTATTTAACTTTCTAGATAAATATCATTTTCCTTGAATCAGTTGCCCTTTTTCTGAAGCTAGGTTAAAATTCTCTTCTCTAGACTCCCATAGCCTTTTGTTTGAACTCATAGCAAATACTAATAACCTCTTCTGCAATTTTTTATTGGTTTTCTCTCTCCCAGAATTCTAAATGGCAGAGAACATTTTTCCTCTACCTCCATACATTTCTGAAGTCTTGTAGGCTGACACCTTATAGGTATTCTGAAAATTTTGTTTTAATAAGTACTATAGAGTTTTCAGAATATAGGTATTAGAAGTCATGGATGTATATGAGAAAATAAGACTAAGAAGAGTTTTGATCTAAGATTGATCTATTGATATTGATAATAACCATCTATATTGATACTCTGAAAAACACTAATTAAATAGTAAGTAAAGAAGAGGAGTCATGTGAAGATTTTCAACTTTTGTCTCTGGAGCATCTGCAACACTTTTTATCATTGGGGAATTTGTCAAACTGAGCACGTAGGCAGAACCCATGTCTCACTGTAGAAATCAAAAAAAGAAAAAGAAATTAAAAACGTGAGATATCTCTAGACTTCCTTAAAGCAAGGGGACAAGTACATGATATAGATTCAACCAGTCCATTGCCACCCACCCACCCCATTTCACTCCTGCCCTCACCCCATTCTATTTTTCAATTTTGAATCAGGAGCTAGTGTTACAGTAAGAGGGACAGTGAAGTAAACATTCTCTGGGGTTGATGACATCAGAGGCAGTAGCATCCATGTTCCAGGTGCAGTAGTAGCAGCAATAGTAGCATCCACTCTCCTGCAGCAGCAGATAAATCAGTGCCAGCTGCAACAGGTAAGCTGTGTCCTCACAGGCCTGGTTCTGTGACTTGGTTTTGAATGGTCTGACTGCTGCCTTTTCTACCTTTTCTCTGACTATACTAAGCCTTGTTCACTACCTTTCTGGGGTCACTGATAATCAACAAATACCCACTCAATAAATTTGTGTTCTTTATAAGTGAGGCAAAGTTATTTTCTGTTGCTTACTTATAAAAAACATTGGACTTCTACATGAGGAGAACTAGATAGATGAAGAACAAACCAGGTAGGTTGAGAAAAAAAATTATGTGGAATCCTGGATTCCTCTCTTTTCTTCAACTTACACATCCACACATCTAGCAAGACCTGCTCTCTTATCCTTCAAAATATATCACCATACATGCTTCACTTATTTTCACTTCTATTACTCCAACCTTAGTCCAAGACACACCTCCTGCTTATTTTAAGAAAAAATTTTTTTTATAAATATCCTCTCCAGGTCCCATATTAATCAAAAGCTACTTCTTAAAAGCTAGTCTCTGAAAGTTTTCAAATTCTGAGAAATAGTTGTCATATAGAAAGTTTTGCCAAAATCTTTACTTTTTATTTATGATAGCAGCAAGTGAGACTTCTGGGGAAAAAAGGCATCAGAGTAGGTAGGCAGAGCTCAATTTTCTCACAAAAACAGCATAGAAAGGGCAAAAAAGCTGTCCAAGGGCCCGGTTTTGGGGGTCAGCAGACAAACACAGAGCTGCACAACCTTTAGGAGGGTGAGGGACAGATAAATGAAGAACCTGAAATGACAATTGTGAGTTACTAAACTCTCACAGCAGCCAGGAATGGCAGCCATCACCCAACCACAAGGCATACAGACTGGATAAAACCCATGGCTCACTGCAGCCGACTATAAGGGAAACAGACATCTTCCTCCTTGGGAAGAGAGAGGGTGCAGCAGAAGGCAGAGAGTAGTTTCTCTTCAATGAATTTGACCAGCATAGCCCACTTTGAATCTAGTTTCTGGCCAGCCCAGAAGCGTGGGCATGGACAAGCAGAGGTGGAAAGAGACATCTCCATGGAAAGATTCACCAAGTGCCATATGTTGGCTGGCTGGGAAACTGCAGAAAGAAAAACTGCTTATAGGTCTATCTTGCCCCAAGTCCCTGGGAGATGATCTAAACCCCATTTGTGAGTTCCTGGCCCAACTCAAGCTGGGCAATTTTAAAGACTTGGAATAAGTTGAGCCAAAAAACAAGAAGAGCCATGAAATAAAACCATTAAGCAAGAGAGAGAAACTGACCATCAGAGTAAATTCACCAACATATTCAGATGCCTAGACACCAGGAAAAAATTAGAAGCCATACAACTACAGGAAGATGGCCCAGCAAAAGGAACAGACCAAATATCCTGATGAGATACATGATTTAAGAAAACTAATAATGATAACATATATCTCCTAAATCAATTCAAAGGGTAGAAGAAAACTGTGACAAAGAGAAAGGGGTATGCATTAGTCAACCAAAGGAGTGCTGATGAAAAGTACCAGATTCTGTTGGCTTCTATGAAAGGTATTTATTTGGGGTAAAAGTTTATAGTTACAAGGCCCTAAAGAGTCCAACTTGAGGTACCATAAGAGGTAATTTCTCACCAAAGTCTTTTGCCAAGTATTGAAGAACGATGGTTAACGATCTCTGCGAGGGTTCAGCCTTCCTTTTTCTCTTAAAGTTCTGTGGATCCAGCTTCTTCCTTTATCAGCTGTAGGATAGAGAGCTCATTTCTTTCTGGGCCTTCTCAGCTGCTCAGGGCTCTGGTCTCTTCAGCTGCAAACTATCAGATGAATGGCTCAGCTCTTCCTGGGCTTTACCTGTTTGAGCCTTCTCCTTTCTGTCACATGGCAGGTCCAAAATGACCAACTTTCTCCCCTTCTGTGTCTATGAAGCTTTTTTTCTTTCTGTGCCTTCTTCTGTGTGTCTTCTTGAGTGAATGTCCATGTATATAGTCCACCAAGGGGGTGGGGAATCAACCCTGAGTTACACCCTACTGATGTGGTCAAATCAAGCCCTAATCTTAACTTAATTTAATCAAAGACATCTCAGCTGAATCTAATACAATCAAAGGGGCTCACGCCCAGAGGAACAGACCAGTTAACAAACATAATCTCTCTTTTTAGAAATCATAAATAATCTCAATCTGTCGCAAGGTATTATGAAGACACTGGGTAATCATAAAGAACAATTATAAACAATGCAAAGAAAAGTAACAGAGCTTATGGGAATGAAAGATACAATGGGTAACATTAAAATTACATAGGAGACAATCACAGACAGCATTAGTGATATCACAGAAAGAATATCTGAACTTGAAAAGATAGGAGAACAGAAAGAGAAAAGAATGGAAAAATGGAACAGGGTCAAGGAATTGAATGACAATGCAAAATGCACAAACATACATGTTTTTGGTGTTCCAGAAGGAGAAGGAAATGGAAAAGGGGCATAAAGAATATTTGAGAAAATAATGACTGAAAACTTCCCAAATCCTTATGAAAGACATAAATATCAATATCAAGGACAATGTGCCCCAAACAAGAATAAATCTGAAAAGACATACTATGAGGCAGCTACTATTTGGAATGACAAATATCAGAGATAAAGGGAGGAATCTGAAAGCAGCAAGAGAAAAGCAATTCATCACATACAAGGGAATCTCAATAATATTAAGTGCCAACCACTCATCAGCAACAATGGAGGCTAGAAGAAAGTGGTATGATGTATTTACAGCACTGAAAGAGGAAAAACTGCGAGCCAAGAACTCTGTATCCATCAAAACTGTCCCCTGAAAATGAGAGTGAGTTTAAAGTCTTCACAGGCAAACAAAAACTAAGAGAGTATGTTACCAAAAGACCAGCTTTACAAGAGATACTAGAGGGACTGCTTCAGCCTAAAAGGAAAAAACAAGGGCAAGAGACTAAGAGAAGAGTGTAGAAATAAAGATTAGTAGGAAAGGTAAATAAAAGGGTAAAAAGACTGACAACAGTAAGTTTGACAAGGAAAAGCCAAAGGATAAAATGAACAAAGTAAGTAATGTCTTTACAGTAATAACATTGACTATTAATAGATTGAATTTCCCAGTCAAAAAACACAGACTGAGAGAATGGGTAAAAAATAATAGCCATCTATATGCTGTCTACAAAAGACTTGCCTCAGACATAAGGATATAGCTGGGTTAAAAGTGAAAGGCTGGAAAAAATATTCCACACAAATAGTAATTTAAAAAGTTCTGGAGAAGTGATACTAATATTGGACAAATTAGATTTTATATGCTAAACTGTTATAAGGGATGAATAAGCTTATTTTTTATTAATATGAAGGGCAATTAACAATGAAGAAATAACTATACTAAATATTTATGCACCTAACCTGGGTCCACCAACATATGTGAGGAACACACTGGCAAAACTGAATGGAGAAATAGATGTCTTTACAATAATAGTTGGAGACTTCAATACACCAGTCTCAGCATTGGATAGAGGAGGAATAAACAAAGAGAGAGCTCGAATTTTATGATAAATGAACTAGATTTAACAGACATTTATAGAGCATTATGCCCCAATACAGCAGAATATACATTCTTTTCAAACACTTATGGATCCTTCTCCTGGATAGGCCATACGTTGGGTCACAAGACAGGCCTATATACATTTTAAAAAGAATGAAATTATACAAAACACTTTCTCTGATCATAATGGAATGAAGCTGGAAATCAATAACAGACAGAAAATGGGAAAATTCACAAATATATGGGGATTGAAGAAGAAACTCTTAAATAATCAGTGGATCAAAGAAGAAATTGCAAGAGAACTCAGTAAATATATTGAGAAAAATAAAATGAGAACACATCATATCAAAACCTATGAGACACAGCAAATGTAGCACTCAAAGCTTACATTTATGGCTTAAAAGAAAGACCTAATTGCACACCTTGAAGAATTAGAAAAAGAACAGCAAACTAATCCCAAATCAAGCTGAAGGAAAGAAATAATAAAGATCAGAGTATAAATAAAGGAAATTGAGAATGAAAAAACAATAGAGAGAATCAACAAAGCTAAAAGTTGGTTCTTTGAGAAGATAAACAAAATGGGCAAGCCTTTAGATTGACAATGAAAAAATAGAGAGATGATGCAAATAAATATGAGAGGGGGAACATTACCACTGACCCTGCAGAAATGAGAGATAATAAGAGGATACTATGAATAACTATATGTCAAAAAACTACACAATGTAGATGAATGGATAATTTCCTAGTAACACACAAACAACCTACACTGACCCTAGAAGAAATAGAATATGTCAATAAACCAATCACAAGTAAAGAGATTGAAACAGTCAGTCTGTTAGCAAAGAACTCCTAAAGATGAAAAGCCCAGGACTAGATGGCTTCACAGGTGAATTCTACCAATCATTTAAAGATGATCAAATACCCTTCTGGATCAAGCTACTAAAAAAAAAAAAATTTTTTTTTTGAATTGGAAGGAATGCTACCAAACTCATTCTATGAGGCCAACAACACTCAAATACCAAAACCAGATAAAGATACTATGAAAAAAAATTACAGACCAATTTCTCTAATGAATATGGATGCAAAAATCCTAAACAAAATACTTCCAAACTGAATCCAAAAGCACATTAAGAGAATTACACACCATGGTCAAGTGGATTTTACTCCAAATTTTTCAACACATGAAAATCAATTAATGTAATTAACCACATTAATAAAGTGAAGAAGAAAATTCACATGATCCACTTAATTGGTGCAGAAACAATGACAAAACACAGCACCCTTTCTTGATAAAAAAATATCCCAAAAGAAAGTAATAGAAGTTAGCTTTCTCAACATGGTAAAGTGTATATATGGAAAAACCCACAGGTAACATTATGCTCAACAGTGAATGACTGAAAGCATTTCCACTGAGATCAGAAACAAGACAAGGATGCCCACTATCACCACTGTTATTAAATATTGTGCTAGAAGTTGTAGCTAGAGCAATTAGGCTAGATAAAGAAATGAAAATCCCCCAAATAGGAAAGAAAAAGCAAAACTGTTGTTATTTGTGGATGATATAATCCTATATCTAGAATATCCTCAATAATCCAAAACAAAGCTACCAGAACTAATAAACGAGTTCACTGAAGTGGCACGATACAAGATTAACACACAAAAATCAGTAGTGCTTCTGTACACTACTGATGAGCAACACTGATGAGCAAATCTGAGGAGGATATCAGAAAAAAAAATTCATTATAAAGGCAACTAAAAGAATAAAATATTTAGGAATAAACTTAACCAAGGACATAAAAGACCTTTATTTAGAAAACTACAAAAAATTGCTAAAAACAAACAAACAAAGAATACGTACATAAATGGAAGGGCAATCCGTGTTCATGGACTGGAGGACTACATATTATTCAGATGTCAATTCTACCCAAACTGATTTACAGATTCAATGCAATCCCAATAAAAATCCCAGCAGACTTTTTGCAGAAATGGAAAAGTCAATTACCAAATTTATTTGGAAGTGTAATGGGCCCTGAAAAAACAGAAACCCTTTTAAAAAGGAATAATGACGTTAAAGGAGCCAGTCTCAAAAGGACAAATATTGTTTGGTCTCACTAATATGAACGAAATACGATGAGTAAACTCATGGAGGTAAACTCTAGAGTATAAGTTACTAGGCAATAGAATGTGGTTGATGCTTAATGTATGTAGCATTATTAATAAAATTAGTTGTAAAAGTGTAGAAATGAATGAAGTTGATAAAAACACATCATCGTGTTTTATAAATGTGATTATAAATGTGATTGTGGCTGAAAGGGGTAATCTGTGAATGTAAATGTCAAGTGAAAGGAAAGTAGAGAATAATCTAGGGAGTGTATAACAGTGATTTTGGTGGTGGATGAAGAATGTGGTTAATAGTATAAATATAAGAATGGTCTTATATTATTTTACAACATGCTAAGAATATGTTGATACATGGGAAAATTACAGCTAATGTAACTTATGGTCAATAGTTAACATTAATATTGTAATATTTTGCAGCAACGTCAATAACATATTATTGCAATCCTAAGGGACAACAATAATGGCATGTAAGGGAGTATGGCATTTTTCCTTTTGGAGTAATGAAAGCATTCTAAAATTGACTGAGGTGATGACAGCACAATTCTGTGATGGAAATGAGAGCCATTGAGTGTACACATTGAATGGCTTGTACAAAGCCTGGGACTGTATACCACAGGGAATCCAGTGGTGGGTGATAGACTGTGGTTAATAGGAAAAATATGAGAATGTTATCTCATGACAAATATATAATACTAATATAGGGTGTTAATTGAGTGGGTTGGGTGAAAAATATACCAAATGTATTTATATGGGCTAGAGACAGTAGTAATATATTGACCATGCTCTTTCAGAGTGGGTAACAAATGTTTCACAACAAGGCAAGGTGTTGGTGTTTAAGAGATGTATGAGAGCCCTGTATCATGATATGCATGTTTGTTTTATAAATTCACAGATTTTACTATACACTTATTGTTTATGTATTTTAATGCATGAATGATGAACTCAATTAAAAAGTTTACAAAAAAAGGATAGCATTAGTCACATATTAACTGCAATGGTTTGTCAGCCCTCTGTCCTTCTTCAGGTCTTGAAATTGCAGCAGAATTGCAAAAGCCTCTTCATCCTCCACTCTATTCAATGTATGGAGGTGCAGAGAGAAACAATTTATTCACTCGTCAAACTCTCTGGAAACAATATGCTCACTGTTTTTTCTGCTTGAAGTGACCGGCTTCCTTCAATTTAATGATTTGCAGAGATATCATACTACAATTTTTCTTTTTCATTTGGAACAAGTAAAGACTTGCTTCCTCTATTTCTTAAACATGATATGGAGAAGTTGCAAACCTGGAAAATTCTTTTAACACAGTTGAATAGAAAGACTACAGAACACGTCCTCTGCTGGTTATAATTTATGTAATTGATTTACAAGCACATAAAATAAGAAAAGTTATCCACCTTCCATTGCTCTAGAAAATTTGCCTTGTTCTGTGGTTTGGAAGAATCTATAATTGAATCCGTCTGTGCCTGGGGGTTCAACTTCCTTTCTTTTTCTCCTTTCTATGTTTCCTTTCTTTCTTCACTTCATTCCCTCCCTCCCTTCCCTTCCCTTCCCTTCCCTTCCCTTTCCTTCCTTCCTTCCTCCCTCCCTCTTTCCTCCCTCCCTCCTTCCCTTCCTTCCTTCCCTTCTTTCTCTCTCTCTCTTTCTCTTCTCTCTCTCTCTCTATTTTTTTCTTTCTTTTTTGGGATAGAAGGTTTTAAATAACAACTTTGATTCCTTTAGTAGATATCAGACTATTTTAATTTTCCATTTTTCTTCTGACATCTTTATTAAATGGTATTTTCACAAATTTTCCCATTTTATCCCCATTGTCAATTATGTGTCATACAATTATACATTATACCCTCTCTAAATATCTTTTTCATGTCTTTGAGATATGTAATGATTCCTTTTTCATTCCTGATATTAGTAATTCTTTTTTTCTATTTTTTCGTGAATCAGTCTTAAGAGTTTATCAGTTTTATAAATGTTATTTTCAAATAATCAATTTTATTTACTCATATTTATCTTATTAGTATTTGCTTTTATGTTTGTGATTTGTTTAGTTGTCCCATGTGTAGAACAAAATAAAAACAAATATACATGCTCTTATATGGTTACAAATCAGAGCACAAAATTTAAAAGTTTGAAAATGTTATAGCTGAAAAATGAAGGGTTGTGGGATGAAGAGGAAAGGAGAAATAGAAATACTCTAATGTCTTCACCAGAATTTTTGTTATTGTCTTGATACATTTTCAGTAGACAAATTAAGGAAAAAATATATTAGATATATATTTAAAATTATATGTATAATTACCAGAAGAACTAAGATTTAAAATAAATTTGATAAAATCTGAAGAGGTGGGAAGTGAAATGAAATTATCAGCTAAATGTATAAACAATATCCCTTATGTGGTATAGTCTAATTAACAAAGAGTAGTATTATAATTTTTTCCAGTGCTTTTGTTAACCACAGTGTTTCGGTTAACTTTGGGTTTACCTTTGAAAACTGTGGAAAAATGACCAAATTCAAATAGATGGTTTCTTCTTCTCATATAAAAACCCCTGTAGGTAGTCTTTGCAGGTATCAGAGTGCAGCTTCCTTTCTTTGATGCTTTTACAAGTTCATCCTATATGCTGATCTGTCACCTTAAGTGTGAGGTTATCAAATCATGACCAAGAACCCTACTAGTATTCTAGCATCATTTGAATTAAGTCTATTTGGAAAATGGTACAAAAGATGGGTATGGTCTTTCTAATTAGAACATTTCTGTGATATTCACATAAATTTCTGCTTACATGTAATGTCCACATCATAGTTAAATGACATCTCCTATGCAAGAAACGTTACAAAATGTGGTCTTTATTCTTTTGGCAATAAGCCCAACAAAGGAAAAGTTGAAAGACACTGAGAAAGCACACTGGGGTAAGCAGAAAGTCGTTTCTATCAAATATTAGAGAAAGAAAAGGAGAAATGTTTAAAAGGGGTTATCTGAGGGTTAAACAGACTATGAGTTGGAGGTTATAGAAAACTATAAGTAAACATTCAGTAGCTATTACAATTAGGTAGAATAAGCCTATGTAATAGCACAGAACAATTGACATAATATATTAGTGGAATAAAAGCTTTATAAAAACAAAATAATCAGTAAAATGCCATTATTTAAAAAGCAATTTATGTGTATATTTATTTTATTTATGCATATAAAAAGACAAGCATGCATATAAAACTTTTAGAAGGAAATATATCAAACGTTATGTGTCACTATTTTTATTTGCAATTTTTGCTTATCTGTCCTAAAATATTATATATGAAATGCAAAATTTAAAAAGTCTTGTGTGTGTGTGTGTATTTCTAAGCCAATCATATAGAAAAACAAAATGTTAATCTGCATCATTCAGATTCAGATGAAAGTGTTCTAGGCTCTCAGATAACTTACCATATCTTTTAGGATGTTCATTGACAGAATCTTATTCTTTTCTGCATTTTACAAGGATGTAATGACTCCATGAAATATTTTGAAGCAACAATGGTGATGGGTGACTTTAAATCTTTAAAAATAACAGTTGTGGCTTTAAAAAATATATATTATTGCCTCATTAACTCAACCATCTCCAAATTGTAATAAATTCAAATATAAGAAAAATGATTAATTAATGTGTTAGCTCTACATGAAACACTGTTTGACTAGATAGACTAGTGAGAAATACAAAATGACCTGGTGAGAAACCATCTGTATTTCTGTCCAACCCTTTAAAAGTATTCCTCTTGCCGTCATTATCACAGTGCTCAATAACAATGTAACAGAAGCTTTATCATCAGGATATCATGGGTATATTTCATGCCCTCTTGACACTCTTCTCTTGCCTCCTAAAACATTTCTGGGCTAATTGTCTTTATTAGGCATCTTTCCATATCTACTTGGAATCCAAAACATTGATTTTTACAAATCCCTGAAAATACATTCATTTTAGTCTAAAACCAAGTCATATATGCCAAAAGAGAAAAAGATGGAAAATACAGAAATGAATGTTGCTCTCAATATCATATCAACAATTCATCTGATTGTGTTGATATTGTTTATTATCTGACTAATAATTGCTCTATATAAAACTATTGAATCATGTTTTCTAAGCCAGATCAAGCTCTATTTCAGAACAATTACAAAATAAATGGATTTTAAGACTTATAAAACAATTAAAGATATAATGAACCTTGTCAGGTAATTATCTACCAGCTTTACCAATTCTTAATATCTTGCTAATCTTGTCTTTTTTATCGTCCTTCCACTTTTTTTTTTGAAGTCTATAAAGCAAATTCTATATATTCATTATTTCACCCATAAATATTTCTGAAATACATAGGCATTATTAAAAATACAATGCCAATTTGCACCTAACAAATTAGAAATTTCTTAATGCTTAATAGAAAATACAGGTTTAAAATTTCCTAATTGCTTCAGTTTTTAAATTTTGTTTAAATTAGGTTCCAAATAGTATTCACAAATTGCAATTGGTTAATGTACTCATCAAATTCATATCATTTGTACTGGTTCCTCACTGACATTTTAAAGCCATTTATTTGTTGAAGTAACCAATATTTTTACTTGTTAAATTTTTCATGTTGTAAATGTGACTGCTCCCTCGTAGTATCACTTAACTTGTTCTTTGTCTCTTCTATTTTCTTTAATCTAGTTATATATAGAACCTTGATTATATTCAGGTTCAAATTTTTGGCAAGAATATTCCATAAGCCATGCTGTATATTTCTTATTAGCTTCAATAAAAGGCACACAAAAAATGTCTTAGGTTCGCCTTCGTAAAATTTTATGTTCTAGGCCTGGTATTTCTTTTTTAATCTATGTGTTATTGGTAAGTATGTTCAGAAATATCTAAGTGTATGGATTTTTATACTTACTGATTTCTAACTTGTCAAAGAAAATATTTTATACAATACCAATTAATTTCGAATTTGTTCAAACTTGCTCAAGGGCTTGGTAAGTGAAGACACATTTTCTGTTAGCAATAGCATTCTCTCCATGACCATGACATCAAGCTCATTAATTGTGGTGTTTAAGTAATTTCAAATTCATTTTTGTTGCTATCAATTACTAAGAAATGTGTATTAAAATATGCCATGAACCTGTAGAATTCTTTTCATTCTGCCCTTTTTTTGCTTTAAATGCTTTGAGGCTATTTTATGAAATGCATGCAAGTTTAGTGTTACTAGATCACCCTGATGACATTTTAATAGTAATATTATGAAGGCAATATTATGAATATTATGAATAAATAGTAATATTTATTAAAAAATCACAAATTTAGATAGATAGATAGACAGATAGATAGATAGAAAGATTCTGGCATTAATATTAATATAAACCATCATTCCAGCATTCTTCTGGTAGAATTTCAGTGTTCACTGGGATAATTTTCCCATATTTAATTTTCAAATTTCCCAAGCCCTTAAGCATTTTATATGTGTCATTGTAAACAGTTCCTATTCCTAATTTCTTATAAATCTCATCAGAAAATTTATATCTTTGAATTGGTGAAATTATTCCATTTATTTTTATTATGGTTGCCAATATATTAAGATTTATTTTAACACATTTTTGTGCTTTCTTTTTACTCTATTTAACCTAGTTTGTTTTGTTTTCAGTTTTAAATTTTATTTTATTGTCTCTTTCCAGCCTTTTTCTTTTGGAAGGATAAACAGATTTCTTTTTAAATTTTTGTCCCTCTACTGGTTTGGTAGTTGTGTATTTCTCTTATATTTTAAAATAATATGCCTATTTAACAAATCTTCAAGATTAGCCAAAAATAGTCAAACTCTAATACTAACTTCATTAAATGAATAAAAGAGTGAATGAATGAATGACAGAGTGAATGAAAAATCTTAGATATGGGACAGAATCAGTTCATGGTCTCCCAGTTTGGAAACTGATTAATGCTAGCGAGATGGACAATAAATCCTGTGCTCTCTTTAATTTGTGTCATAAGTGAAATGTGTTTTCTTTCATCTTTTGGGTATCAATTTCCTCAGGAAAATGGAAGAACAAGGAACAAAACGTGTATTAACTTCAGAAGAAAGCATGCCATTTAATTACTCTGCAGCATGTGGGAAAAAAATTAACAAATAGATCTTTATTCAATGAACTGCTGCCAAGGAAGATTTTCCTTGATCCAATAAGAATCAGTGGCTATGTAAGAAGGAAGAGAAGAGCACCCTGCAAAAATCTGGGTTAGAATTCAGTATTAGTTTTAGAATATAATATTAAACTATTTTAAGCATACAGTTCAAAAAACTGAGGCTTGGTTTAAATTTTGCTTTCCTATGTTGAATTTGAAATATATTATAAAGCTTAAAAGGAAAAGATTTTTGCTTTATATTAAAAAAAATTTCCCTTAAGGAATGGGGTGGTTCTGAATTATACTACAAAGTATACCATTTCCAAGGCTTTATATGTGGTGGTCACCACAGCTGGATTTGATAAGGTCCAAGAAGAAAGTGTTAAGTGATTTTTTCACAAAAGTAATCAGTTAACACAAACTTAAAGGCATTGAAGGACCTATCATTTCAGTTACAGAGCAGAACGAAGGAGCATGTCTTCCACAATGCGAAGAGTTCTCATTATTTGAAGGATGATCTTAGGCCATCAGGTATCCCTAGTAGAAATAATAGTACATATAGCTTTATATTCAGGCAATTAATTTTAATTTAGAGTTTTCAACATAAAATAGTTTTGCAGCTTCTTCTGTGGGGCAAATGGAATGCAGCCAGAAGGTAAAATGTATCTAGAGAATGAAAGACTTCCCATTTAGGACATGTAAGAGAAACTAATATTGAAAAATCCCATTTATTGACTATTTAATCCATGTCAATCACTGCGCTAAGCATTTTACATGTGCTATCTAATATATTACTAATAATCAAATAAATTATTCAAAAATGTTTGTTGGTCTACTCTGAGTCAAGAATCCTTCTAGACATTGGAGATAAAGCACTAAATAAAAAAGGTGAATTCTCTGGTCTTGCATAGCTTTCATTCTAGTGGGAGAAATAAAACATTAAAACAAAAGAATATATGTATAATAGATATATAATAGTATATGTAGTAATACATTATAGGGGTAGGAAATAGCAAATCAATGGTTCTGAAGAAGGAAAGACCTTGATGAGTATAATATAAATAGAGTGAGCCCAGGAGAATGAGAGGTTGATATTTTTCCTCCATTTTCCAAATGAGGAAACTACATTTTAAAGATCTGTATTATCTAGTCAAAGGAGCACACAGCTAAATTGAAGGAAATCAATTTTTATCTTGATACCAAAGGCAGTGTGTGCCGCAATAGCAACAATATAAGTAAGCTTGAATTAATTATTTCCCAGTAAAATATTCTCTTTCTGACCATTTGTAAGTTCACATTATTACTTTTATTTGTCTTTCCATTTTTTAAGTCAATGGTTAACTGGTCTTAATTCTCAGACTTCCGTGTCTGTATTCATCCATACTACCAACTTGACTTATTCCTGCTTTGCTATTATTAAATCCACCCAGATCATGCTCTTGCTCCATTCCACCTTTACTTCCCTTTGGCTACTTGACTAAATTTTTTTATTCATTTTGGACATTTGTTGTTCAACCTTAGACTCCCATATCTGTAATTTCTGGCTATTGTTCAAGGCCATTACCCTTTGGAGGTATAGATCCTAGTTCTCTAACTCCTTGTCAGGTCTTGAGTCTTGGTCTGCAACATAATATAAATGGATCTTGCAGTAATTTTTCACTTATTTTCAAGAACTTATATAAATTGTTCTAATTTATATTTCTGCATCTATCATATTATATTCCAAATAAGCACTTTGATCCATGCTTTACACAACACTTGTATCTTGCTCTTTTTCCTTAAAAATTTTTTTCTATCTTTCTAGTTGGAGTCAAAGGATTCATTTTGGGATATAGTTACAACATTTGAAAAGGAATTATAGTTTCACAATAAGCAAAGGTAGAAATTCAAGTCTGCAGTAGACAGACTCTATTCCCAACACAATGGGATAGCTTTTTGTTAAGGGAAGCAATGTACATAAAGTAATTTTAAGGAAAGTTTTTCTGGAACATTGTACTCACAATGGGTTTATTGAGAAGAAAGAACAGGAAAGAAGAATAAAGTTCAGATCTACTGTATTAAGCTGAAAGTAGTAGAGTCCTGAGCTAAATATGTAACATTGAAGGGCAAAAATAATTATGTGCAATAGCAAAAAGACAGTACTCTGGTTTACGATATTTTATTTGCTATATGAGATAAAGAAGAGGCAATGATTCAGGATTATTTTAAGTTTTTTTTTGGTCTGGGTGATTGGTTACAATGTGTCACAACTGGAAAATCAGAAGGAAAGGGAAGATTTAGCCCTATAGATGAGTTTCATTTTAGATATGTTGTACTTGAAGGTCCTAGAAAAATATTCAAATGGAAATGCCTTGTGGACAGTGGAAAATAAAATGAAAGCTTAGGTGAGAAGTCAAATCTAACGATATGAGTTTTGGAACTCATCTACCTGTATGTAATAGAATATTATAAGATTGGAGATCCTTGAATCTGCTCCTTATTTCTGTGTAGAGGCGATAGGTACTTTAGTTAAAATATTATACAATGTATATATGAATACACTGGGCATATCATAGATGCTTAAGACACTTTAATTGAAACAAAATGAAGGTCACAAAAGAGTTAGAAACAGAGACAAGATAATGTGGTGCCATGAATCCAGGAGGAAAGAATTTCTGTGAATTATGAGTCTGAATTGAAAATCCTGACATGGAGCATGCTAAGAAAATTAACAGAAAAAAATATCATTGAATTTGGCAGTTAGGAAGTAATTAGTAACTTTTGAGAACCAGAGTGTAAATATATTCGTATGCAACTATTGAGAAAACAGTATTTCTAGAATTTACATCTGGATTTCCAAAACTTCTCTTCTCTGCCAATGCTCACTCATATTTTGATATGACTTATAAGTGTCAATAATCTTTTATGATCATTTTAATAGCATAGAAACTGAGGCAGAGAATGAGGATACATGTTTACAAATGTCAAATTAAAATATGTAATTTTAAATTTGCTGTATTGTTCCTTGAATAGCAAACTAAATGTTCTTCTTTCATTGTCACTGCAGCAAGTTCTGTTACTTTATGAGGTGATCAGCTCATGTATGTAGTTAAATAGTTTATAAACAACAATCAATTGAAATTAAATCATTCCATTTTTAGATGTAAAACCCACCATGCCAGTTCATACACATAATTATATAATTCGCTGTAATTACATAATATTCATAAGGTGCTAAAAAAATTGATAGGCTGATATTAAAGCAAACTGACTTAAACTTACCTTAATTTGAAATGTAATGATCACATTACTTATGATAAGATTCATCCTAAATTTTGGAATTTATCTCCCAGGAAATTTATGACTTTTCCATTAATCTACTTTAACAATATTCATAGGAAACCCCAGGGGAAAACACATTAACAAAATTTCTATTTATTTGTCACATATTTTTCATATTTCCTGATTAAAATTGTTTTATTTCCAGTTTGCTGAAATTACAAATATATTTGTCCATAAATAGTAGCAATCTCTTTTATAATTAGACTCATCTGTAGTGATTTATACAGTAATGAAGTAAGCCAGATTCTAGGACTTTGATCACTATTGAGGGAGTGAAATATGGCCTTGCCAAAGGCTTGAGACTAAATGAAATTAGACAAAATCCCTGCTATCAAGATGTTGCATATATTACAGCTAGAATTAGAGATTTCCTAATTTAGTTATAACCTAAGACTTCAAGCAGTTATGACATTTTTTGCTGGCCCATAATACATATGAAACAGACTTTTTTAATAAAAGGGTCTGTAACTATTACTTTTTCAATACTGAATGTAATAGATATATTCAAATAATAATTACCCACAAGACACATGCCTGGAAACAATGAGGCAGCCAGCTTCTTTGAGAAAGTAAAAGATGTGCCAAGTGCAAGATTTTTCACTGAAGAAACTATGTGTGGGAGTGCAGACAAAGTGCAGTTCTCTAACCCATTGGGGAGCAGTGTGCCCAGTGGGATTGAAATAAGCATGAAGGCAAGATTATGTATGGCCTATGGGGCCTTTCAAATGTTTCCCACAAACCTTAACTGCTATTTCACCAAAAAGTTTTTAATATGTTTTTGCCAAAGAAAATAAAATTATATTTTATTGTAAAGCTAAGTGTAAAATATCTACTGGCAAGGAGGTGCTGACTGGATTTTCTTCTGCGTAAGCTTCAAAAATTAGTCATATTTGGACTCACTAGATTTTTCTCACCCACACATTTATCTGTAGGTCTCAAAATTTTTTATTTCATGTATATTGCCCCAGTCAGTCTTTGTCTCTAAATTTAATTTTTATTTTTCTAATTTTCATTATGGAAAATTTCAAACTCATAGCAAAATAGAGATACTAATACAATGAACCCCAATTTATCCATTTCAATTTTGTAAAGTCTGTAACATCAAAGCCCCCAACATTTCTTCCTTCCATGATTTTTTCCTAAGTAAATTTCAGATAACATTATTTTCTGCAAAAATATTTTAGTATCTCTAAATAATAACTATTTTAAATATAGCTACAACCATATGGTGAACAATATTTTTCATTAAAAAATGTCCAACTTTCTAACTGCCTCAATTATTTTTTGACCATTTGTTTGTTTAAATCACAGTCAAACCAAGGCCCTTGCATTGAAATCAGTTGATATATATTTTAATGTTTTTGCTTTCTAATCTGCAGATTCCACTTCCATATCTTTTACTCCCCTTTGCAATTATTTTTCTCTATCTAGCTCTTTGCCCTATGGGATTTCTCACAGCTTAGATTTTACTGATTTTTGTTCCATTGACTTCATTATGAACATTTTCCTTGGTCTTCTGTATTTTCTGTAAATTGGTAGTTAGATTTAGACAATCAGATGTGGTTTTAATATTTTGGAAATAATATTTTTCAAAAGTTGTGTGTTTCCATCAATATGTACATTATGTCTAGGTTTATTTTGAATATGAATTCATTTATTTATGAGATCAGTTCAAAACACATGGACTAGTGCCTTCCCACCAAAGAGGTAAAATATGTACCATTAGCTCTCAAATAACTTTGTCAAGAAATTTTCCCACTTTTTTGCCTCATAATGCCCAAATAAACAATTGGTTTTCAAATATATAACAAAAAAATCATTATAACCTGGCTTCCATTTCAGGGGCTGCTTTTACTGCCATTCAATTCTCTTATTCTATTCTTTATGAAATACTGCAGAACTTGAGCCTAAGAGAAGAGGAAGGAAATCAGAATTAGTTGAAAGCATGAGGAGTTAAAGGTAATCATGATTTTAAGAGTATATTTTTAAAAGCATATGATAATTTTTGTTCAAAATATTTTATAGAATTTGAAATATTAAAAACACATAAAGAGTGTAATTTATTTATTTTTCTTATACTATATTATATTTTGAGGAATAGGGTAAGAAATTTTGAGGATTATGGCTTTGTAATATTCAGTTTGGCTGAGATTTAACTGAATTCTACAACAGAATATTTTCTGTTTATTGGAGCCTCCCTATGTATATAATGACCCACAACATAATTCACTCAGTGATTAAGACACAGGTAAATCATAGTTAAACTGTTCTCATTGACCTATCAGCAATTTTGAAGTTATGGTTAGAAGAATTAATGACACTCTGCTGGTATTTCACCTAGCTTAACAACTACATATATCAAAGCAAACTTCTATTTTCATTGCAATTATTGACCCAAACATTGTATTTCTGGAAATTGCTGCTCTATTTCATAACCCCATGTTTTCCACTTATAAATCTTTAATCAATGCAATTCATAATTACTTCGCTGTCTATAGTTTCTAAAGGTTTGTTAGTTTAGCAGTGACCACTCTGCCATAAGAAACCTACCAATCTTTCCACTTTCCAAAAATAGAGAAAGTTCATTATCACCTTCTTAAACTGAGGAATGCAATTTTTTGCCAGGCAGAATTCAAAATCAAAGGATGAAAATGATGTATTTTTCTGGACCACTGATTTTATCATCAGATTCAGTTAAAATACTTGATTTTTTCCTCTCTAAAAGCATCACAAGAATGTACAAGTGAAATACTACATTACACATCAGCCAAGGTTATCTTGTATGTGGAAGTCAAATAATATTTTAAAAATTTACATGACAAGTGATGCAAAATTTAGAAATTTTGTTGTTTTTATTTGCAATTCTGGTAAATTAGCATCAAAGTTCATTAGACGTGATGAGAGAACAAAATGGCAAGTGGCAAGGAAGATTATCTTAATGTCAACCGTACCTGAAATGCTCATTCTCTCTCAAGAGAAACCCAACACTAAACTCTGCACTTTAATATGCAAACCCATTGAAGAGACAATGTTTAACCTGGCTATTTACCCCATAGATAGATGAAAGCAAGTAACCCAGAGATTTTGTTGGTCTTCATTATATTTGAAAGATGATGCCTGTGAAGGCAAATAATTTCACAATACTTAATATTGAATAAAATGATGAAGATACTTTCAACTATATATGGCAGTTTTGTTTTCTAGAATGAAAACTGTTTTCTGGATAACATATCTTCACATAACCAGATTACAAAAATGGAAATTTGTTAATTTCTTTGAGATGAAAAAATATAAAATCGCTAGTTAAGTACATTCCATTCTTTCAACCATTTCCTTGAGAGACCAAGCTGTGGATGAAAGGCCTTTTGGCCTCCCAGGAAGGAAATGCACTTTTTGGATTTTCCATCAAGAGTAACATAAAAGTGTGTCCCAGGCCAACTCTTCAGCAGCATTCTGTGCATCTCTCCTTAGAAATTCTCTTAATATAGAAAAAAAGAGTGAAAGAAATAGTTGCCGTTTGCCTCCCTGTATGTAGATGACTGCATTTCTAAAATATTTTAACAAGACTGAGAAATACCCCAATTGTAGCACTTAATTGAGCATTAACTATTTTTAATTAAATCAAACATTCTAAAATGTGTAACCATGACACAATATCATTTCATCATAACTTAACAAACAGAAGTGGAATTACTTTTTCCATGAGACTGATTAATTTGAAATATGTTATGCTATATCAGGTTGTATTATGCTATATTATGCTGATATAATACCAGAATGGCTAGAATGCAAACTTTGCATTATTTACAATAGACAAAAAAGAACTCTTTTAGGCTAAGCTTCAAAGTTTGAAAAGATGTGGTGCAATATCCTCTACCATAAGTGGTATTCTAGAGGTAATGACTCAGAAGATGTCTCTACCACAGTCCATATTTTTACCTAGGAAGGAATGTTGTCTAAGGGTTTGGAAAACCCAATTTCTGTAGCTCCATAGTAACTTTTTTCCCCAAAATTTTCTCCATTCATTGGGCTCTGGAAGGGTCTCTTTGGAAAGTAAAGGATAGTGGGCAAATAAGTATCATACATAATTCTAAAGAACTCATACTCTTAGAAATTGAGTATATTTAGTAATTAAGTAAATCATTAATTATAATTACTATTAATTTCATAGGATATCTATTCATAGAATGGCTTGGAGTTATTTTTTGCTCTAACAACTTAATTATCTAGATGGTCACAAACTTTTAAATTATTAAATATAAATAACAAAATTTGTATGACTGACAACTGTAAAGTCTAGAAATCACTACAGGAATTTCTGGAATTATAGGCAAATATCTTAGGAATCTAGCTGAGATTTGATAGACTATTAGCTAACTACAGAAAAAAAAAATCCACTGTATGAAAACAATATATGCCATCAGCTATAAGAATGAATTCAATTTTGTATTAACCAGTGTATATCACTATGGTCATCTTGTGCATATTTGGTTCTCTCTCTCTCTCATTTTTTCAAAGATTCAGTATTGATTAGTTAAGAGGAAAATATCCCATGTTTCCCTCCAATTTCTAGCTACCTTATGAAAGGATGATCTTGGGTCAGGCCCATTTTGGGGGGAATGGCAGGGTGCTGGGAGCAAAGTTGTGTGCACTAGTTGCTTTTAGTTTTTTAACAAATTTATTGAGGTAAACTTTTCATGCCATAACATTTACCCATTTTGAGCATCCAATTTCCTAAACCTCCACACACTAATGAGTATCCCATCCATTTCATGTAGATATTACACTTATTGCAATGTTTTTTTACTAATCTTTTATTAAATGTGTCAATTTTTTTTTATGTTCACTCATTTCTTGATAAACCGTAAACTAGAATCCTGTTTCCTACAATTTGTATTGTTTTGTTTTTCATTTCAAGAGATTTCATGTTTTTTTCATTGAGATATTACTTTGTGATGTTAATAAATCTACTTAATATTTTAAAAATAATTAGTATATGAAATTTTTCTTCCTTAAATTGATCACCCTTTATTTGTTCCATAGATGGAAGATTAACTCCACATATATTTTAAAAACTGAGGGAAATAGATGTGGCTCAAACAATTGAATGCCTGCTTCCAACATGGGCAGTCCCGGGTTTGGTCCCCTGTGCCTTCTAAAAACAAAAACAAACAACAAGCAAACAAATGAGAAAACCAGCTCAGGGGACCTGATGTGGCTCAGTGATTGAGCTCTGGCTTCCCACATACAAGGTCCTGGGTTCAATCTCTGGCCGTAGTACTTCAAAAAAAACCAAACAAACAAACAAACAAAAAAGGTAGAGAATACCCAGGATTTTTCATTTCCTACGAACAATCCTAGAAACTGCCCTCTTATTTCAGCTACAATTTCTACAGAGACCAAGCTAACTAGGACCAAGTCCAACTCAGAGTAGTTTAACATTTTTTTAAGGTGGAAAAAATACTCTGACATATAATTTATAATAGTTCAGGAATTACTTTGAATTAATCAAATATAGTATTATATTTCCATTTTCTCAAAGAAAACATCATTTTTAATATCATTGTCTTTTTTTAATGAACATATAAACAAACTAAAATTTCCCTTTTTCTCCACTTTAAAATATGGAATTCAATGATATTACTTACATTCATAGTGTGTGCCACTATTATCGCCATTCATTAACAGAAGTTTTCCATCACCCAAAACAGAAACTCCTTACTGATCATGCATTAATACCCCATTCCCACTCATCGGGGCCTTGGTAACTTGCATTCTAGTTTCTGCTTTATAAATTTGTGCATTTTAATTATTTCACATAAATGAAAAAATACAATTATTTGTTCTTTTGTATTCTGACTTATTTCACTCAACATGTCTTCAAGTCTCAAACCATATTGTAGCATACATCAGAAATTCATTCTTTTTTTTTTTAACTTTTTTAACTGAAGTTTATCATTCATATATGACCATTCATAAGCAATAAGTGTAAGTAAAAGTTGTGAATTTACAAAACAAACATTCATATCTTCATACAGGGCTTCCATTCATTCTTTTTTATGACCAAATAATTTTCTGTTATAAGGATATACTACATTTTGTTTATCCATTCATCTGTTGATGGACATTTGTGTTGCTTCTACCTTTTAGCTTTTGTTAATTATATTGTAGTAAGCATTGTGCACAAATATCTATGAATCCCTGCTATCAAATTTTGGGGGGTAGATATCAAGGATTGGAATTGCTGAGTCATGTGCCAGTTCTATGTGACATTCTGAGGAACCACCAAACTGTTTTCCACTGTGGCTGTGCTATTTTACATTCCCACCAATAGTGTATTAAGCATCCTATTTCTCTGCATCCTCACCAACACTTGCTATTTTCTGTTTGTTTGTTTTTAATAATAGCCATCATAGTGGGTGTGCGAAGTGATTTCTCATTACAGTTTGATTTGCCTTTTTCTAATGGCTGATGGTGCTGATCATCTCTTCATATTATCATTGGCCATTTATATATCTTCTTTAAGTTGTTTGTCTTTTTTGTATTTGAGTTGTAGGGGTTCTTTATATATTCTGGATATTAAGCCCTTATTAGACACATTGCTTCCAAATATTTTCTCTCATTCTGTAGATTGTCTTTTCCCTTTCTTCATCATGTTCTTTGATGCAAAAAAGCTTTTAATATTGACAAAGTCCAATTTATCTACTTTACCTTTTGTTGCTTGTGCTTTCAATATAAAATCTATGAATCCATTGCCTGATACAAGGTCTTGAAGATATTTTCCTGTTTTCTTTTAAGAGTTTTATATTATTAGCTCTTATGTTTAGGCTATTGATAGATTTTCAATTAATTTTTGTGTATGGAGAGAAGTGGAGGTCCAAATTCATTCTATTGCATATAGATTTCCACATACATCAATGTATGAGTTTATTTCTGAAAACTCAATCCTATCTTGTTATTCAGTATCGAACAGTTTTAATTAGAGTAGCTTTGTAGTAATTTTGGAATCAGGAAGTATGAGGCGTCCAACTTTGTTCCCCTTTATCGGGATTATTTGGCTATTGGGGTTCCTCGCAATTCCATATAAATTTGATGATCAGTCTTCCATTTCAACAAAAAGGCTGCTAGAATTTTATAGAGATTGCATTCAATTTGTAGATCACCTTAGGCAATATTGGCGTTTAAAAATATTAAGTCTTTGAATCCATGAACACATTGATATCTTGCAATTTACATAGATCTTTAATTTCTTTCAGAAATATTTCATAGTTTTCGGTGTACAAGTCTTTTACCTCCTTGGCTTAATTTATTCCTAGGTATTTCATTATTTTAAGAGTTATTGTAAATGGAATTGTTTTCTTGATTTACTTTTCATATTGTTCATTATTGGTGTATAAAAACCCAAATAACTTTTTGAGTGTTTATGTTATATTCTGCAACTTTGCTGAATTTATTAGTTCTAATAAGTTTCTTGTGGATTCCTTAAGATTTTATATAATTTTAATCATGTCAATTGCAAATAGGAATAATTTTACTTCTTCCTTTCCAATTTTAATGGCTTTTATTTCTATTTCTTGCCTGTTTGCTCTGGATATAAATTTCAGTATAATGTGGAGTAACACTGGGGACAGTGGACATCTGTGCTTTTTTCTGATTAAAGGGGAAGATTTTCAGTCTTTAAACATCCAGTATAAAGTTAGTTGTGGCTTTCATAAATTCCTTATATCATGTTGAGAAGGTTCTCGTTTATGCCTAGTTTTTTGAGTGTTTTTGTCATAGAATGCTGTAGGATTTTGTCAAACACCTTTTCTGTATCAGTTCAGATGATCATGTGTTGTTTTTACCCTCCATTCTAATAATGTAGTATATTACATTGATTGCTTTTCTTCTGTTTGAACAATCCTTGCATTACCAAAATAAATCTCACTTGGTCATGGTGTAAAATACTTTGGATATACTGTTAGATTTGGTTTACTGGTATTTTATTGAGGATTTTTGCATCAGTAATCAAAAGGGATATTGGTTTGTAATATATTTTTATATGCCTTTGTATCAGTGTAATACTGGTCTCTTAGACTGAGTTAGAGGGTGTTCCCTCTTCTACTTTTTAAAAAGATTTTGAGAAGGATTGTTATTAATTCTTTTTTACTTCGTAGAATTCAACTGTGAAGCTTTTAGATCCCAGAATTGTCTTTGGAGGTTTTCGTTACTGATTTTAACTTGCTATAGGTTTGATGACTATTTTTATTTCTTCTTGCATCAGAATTGTTAATTTTTTCTTTCTAGTAACTTGTACACTACATGTAGTTTTCTAATTTGTTGACATTTAACTGTTCACAGTGGCCTCTTAGAATCCTTTTTTTTTTTCTTTAACAACAGTAGAAATACCCCCACTCTCACTCCTGATGTCAGGTATTTGGGTCATTTCTCTTGTTTTGTCTGTCTAGTTGAAAATTTGTTGATTTTATTGATCTTTTCAAATAAATGACTGGTTTTGTGTATTCTTTCTATTGTTTTTTGTTTTCTATTTCATTTATCTTCACTCTAATCGTTCTATTTCTTCATTCTGCTAACTTTGATTTTAGTTTGCTCTTCTATTTATAATTTTTAGGTGTGCGACTAGGTTATTGTTTTGTGATCATTCTTCTTTTTTAATGTGAGCATTTACAATTTATAAATTTCCTTCTGGGCACTTGTTTTGCTACATTCCATAAATTTTAGTATGCTCTGTCTTCATTTTCATTTTTCTCTTAGTATTTTCTATTTTTCGTTGTGAGTTCTTCTTTGACCCATTGGTTATTTAAAAGTGTCTTTTTTAATTTCCATACATTTGTAAGTTTCCCAGTTTTCCTTCTGTTATTCATTTCTAGCTTTATTCCATTGTAGTCAGAGAAGATACTTTGCATGATTTCAATATTTTTAAATTTATTATGCTTTGATCCATGGTCCAACATAGACCAACATGTCTGATTGGTCTAATTGGTTTATAAAGTTGTTCAAGTCTTCTATTTTCTTATTGATCTTCTGTTTAGAAGTTCTATCAATTATTGAAAGTGATGTATTGAAGACTACAACTATTTTGTAAAACCATCTATTTCTCCCTTCCATTCTGTCAATTTTGCTTCATGTATTTTGAGGGTCTCTTATTGGGTGTGTGTGTTTAGAATTTTTATTTCTTTTTGCTGGATTGAACATTTTATCAATAAATAATATCCTTATTTTTATATTGCAATGTTTTTGGACTTAAAATCTGTTTTATCTGACAATAATGTAACCACTATGGCTGTCTTTTGATTATTATTTGAATGGAATATCTCTTTCTACTCTTTTCCTTTCAAGGTAGTATTCACACATCATGCTACAATAAAAGATTCCACCATTGAGAGGATTTCAGTGCACTCAATAAATATGGAACACATCATCATTGTGAATTCGCACCTCACACAACAGAAAAAAATGATTCAGGCACTCCTGTGAATAGGACCCGTGGAAAGGAGGGCACTTAATTGCAGGGGCTAAAAAGCCAAGTAGCTACAAGTAATTGAGGGATAAGAGTAATTCGTGTTTCATAAGTAATCTGTTAAATGTTTGGTTGTTTTGGAATGTGTTATTGTAAAGAGTTCATGCACTATATATGCATATTGTGTGTTGTAAAATGTAATAAATAATTTGTTCAGGGCTCACTTTCTCTCTGTTATGAAGGCCAGGTAGTTGTGGCAAGATAAGGTGGAACTCTACCATAAAGAAATTCCTCAAATGGAAAAATGTAAAAAAAAATAAATAAATAAACTGAGTCACTTGTAGACAGAATATGGATATGCCATATATATTTTTTAAACAAATGAATTTTATTGATACATGTTAATAAAGCATAGAATTCATCCAAAGTGTACAATCCATGTTATTTGGTATAATCACATAGTTTTTTGTTCATCACTTCAATCATTATTAGAGCATTTTCATTATTTCAATAATAATCATAATAATAAACAAAAAACAAACAAAAAAGAAAATTCCTCACTGCTCAATCTCTGTATGTTTCTCCCACTGTACATAGCTGCTGTTTCTGGCTATTCTATCCAAAATGCATAATCAATGGCTTTCAGTATATTGACAATGTTGTACATTCATCATCTCAAAAATTTTAGAACAATTTTATTACTCCAAAAAGAAAGACTTCGCACCCCTTAACATTACTTCCTCAGACCCACTAACCACTAATCTATATTTCATCTTTATAAATTGATTTATATTTACATTTTATATAAATAGAATCATACAATATGTAGTACTCTGTGTCTGGTCTCCTTCACTTAGCATAATGTTTGTCTGCTTTTTGTCTGATATTAACATTTTATATTATTGACTTACATTTGTTCAGCTTCAATGAAAAATGGTCTTATACATGCATTTCTATCCATATTCATATTTCACATACTATATTTAGTTCATAATAGGGTAATTATACAGCATTTGTCCTTTTGTGTCTGGCTTGCTTCACTCAACATAATGTCCTCCAGGTTCATCCATATTGTCATATGTTTCATGACTTCATTTCTTCTTACTGCTGCATAATATACCACCGGGGGTATACTCCACAGTTTGTTTATCCATTCATCAGTTGATGGACACCTGGGTTGTTTCCAACTTTTTGCTATCGTGAATAATGCTGCTATGAACATTGGTATGCAGATATCTATTTGTGTCACTGCTCTCAGTTCTTCTGGGTATATACCTAGCAATGGTATTGCTGGGTCTCATGGCAAGTCTATATTCAACTTCCTTAGGAACTGCCAAGCAGTCCTCCACAGTGGCTGTACCATTCTACATTCTCACCAACAGTGAATAAGCATTCCTATCTCTCCATGTCCCCTCCAACATTTACAGTTTTCTTACCTTTTAACAGCAGCCAATCTAGTAGGGGTGAAATGATATCTCATTGCAGTTTTTATTTCAATTTTCATAATTGTTAGTGATGTCGAACATTTTTTTATGTGTTTCTTCACCATTTGTATTTCTTCTTTGGACAGGCGTCTTTTCAAGTCTTTTGCCCATTTTTCAATCGGATGCTTTGTCTTTTATTGTTGAGTTGTAACATCTTATTTATCATGGATATTAAACCCTTATCAGATACATTTTTGCCAAATATTTTCTCCCATTGAGTCAGGTGCCTTTTCACCCTTTTGACAAAGTCCTTTGAGGGGTAAAAATTTTGAATTTTGAGGAGGATCCACTTATCTATTTTTTCTATTATTGCTCGTGCTTTTGGCATAAGTTTTAAGAAACTACGCCTACCACAAAACCTTGAAGATGTTTTCCTCCTTTTTCATCTAGGAGTTTTATGGTTGTTGTTTTTGTATTTAAGTTCTTGATCTATTTTGAGTTATTTTTTGTATAAGGTGTGAGATAGGGGTCTTCTTTCTTTCTTTTGGATATGGCTATCTAGTTTTCTCAGCACCATTTTTTGAATAGACTGTTCTGACCCAGTTGGGTGAGCTTAACAGCCTTGTCAAAAATCACTTGACTGTAGATGTGAGGGTCAGTTTCTGAGTTCTTTTGATTTGGTTCCATTGGTCAATCTGTCTGTCCTTATGCCAGTAGCATGCTGTTTGTTTAGGTTTTTTAAAATATATTTTTTATTATTTTAAAAAGATACTTAGATTACATAAAATCATGCTATTTTTACCACTGTAGCTAAGCAATATGCTTTATTTATTTATTTATTTTTAAAGATTTATTTATTTATTTATTTATCCCCCCTTGCTGCTTGTGTTTGCTGTGTCCATTTGCTGTGTGTTTCCTCTGTATTTGCTTAT